>LT669789.1:12394304-12649427 GCA_900128785.1 Arabis alpina | reverse complement strand
TAATTCTGCAATGAAATAGAGTAAGAAAGAATTACAGAAGGGTTCGAAGAAATCTGAATTGTTTGAAAACTTGTCTCCCTAACTCTCAAAATCTCTCTGAAAACCCTAATTCTTTTGATAAAAGAAAACTTAATGAAAACTAAAAGAAAACTGAGTATTTATAGGCTAAGTTTCGGACTGGGCTTTATTTGTTAACTTTTGGAACTTCTGGGGTAAAAAGGAAATCTTCAAAATTAGAAAATTCCTCTTCCTTCGCGAAACAGTTGCCTCCGTCGATCGACGAACACGTGACTCCGTCGATCGACGGGTACGCTAAATTTCTGCACTTTCTGCATCAAGCTTGCGACTTCGACTGCTCTTTCCTTGATGCTCGAAAATCCTCCATAATCACCAATTAAGCTCCATTCATCCACGAACCTGCCAAGACTCTAAAACACTAGAAAAATACTAAAAAGACTCGATAGAAACGGGTTAAATCATGGCCAAAAGATGGTAAAAACCATGATATATCAACTACTTGCCAGGTACTGTGTCTCACGGCCAACCCTTTGGCGGTGATACAACACAAAAACTCCTCAACCTTATGTCGGGCACCCTGGCAGCCCATCCTCATGTCGGGCACTCTGGCAGCCCCTATACTCTACACCAGCAAGCGGGTAACCGGACCAGTAAAACTGGTATGCCTGGCATCCTGGCAGTCAATCCTCGAGTCGGCCTGTCAGCGGACTTTCCGAGTTAAGGCACTCCTGACCATTCTAGCGATCCTCAGAACGCTAGGTCTTCGTGCCATCTTTCAGGCCAAACACAAACAAGGCGGAACGCATGCCCATACATACGCCCCTATGCAATATTTAAATGGTGGCATTGTGCACCCACTATCCTACCGGTTTAACATGATTTACTAGTCTATCCTAAGGTTCACAATCAAGCTATCTACTCCGGTTCATCCTAGTTTGTTATACCTATACGTTCTCAAACAATAGCCGAAGCATTTCAAACAATACCTTTTGCCCCGTATGGTCGGCCCCATGTAAGCATGGCTATCCCAATACGTTACCCATGGCACATCTATGGCCATACGGTGACCGTCCCTGCAGAAATACAAACATAAAACTATCCATTAATTGTGGAAGACTCGCGGTCCGGCTTTGCCCGTTTCTGGCCTCAGTATTCCCGCGGCCTTGCCTCTAACCTTGGAGTCGTATGCGGCCGTACGAGTTTACTAAGCCTCCTTAGCGCTTCTCTTGTTGGCCTACACCGTCTAGACTTTCTACCAGGTTGACTAAGGCGTGCCCGTACAACTACCAAGTTGGCCGGCCACTACCTGTCCGGCCTACGACATTCTCTACTAGTCTGTCGAGTCCAACAACCAAGCAAACCATCGGGTATCCTTGCGGCGGTAATTCTACCATAGCTCTATTTTGCGGTTCAATGATCGGTTAGTATCAGACCTTTCAGCCTGCCACGCTAATCCTCACATTTGGCCCATTGGCTCTCTTTTCCGAGTATAGCCGGCCTATGTATTATCTACTTCCTAAACTACATGCGGTGCGAGTCGGAGCTAGGCATGATCCTGCCATGACTAGCCTCCAGTCTGCCAAACAACGAGTCACTCTTGGGCCGGCTTAGGCCGAGCCAAGTTTCCTCGAGATAAAAGGCTAAGTCTGACGGCGGAACCTTTCTTCACCATGCACCCTTACCAAGATCCATTGTGATAGCCGATTCACTTGGCAAGCTATGTTAGCCTTGCCATGCTCCTCTACTGTCTCACCTACGAGTCCATAGCCAGATCGCCATGATCTGACCGGATGCTCTGCCATTGTTGGTTAGCCAAGCACGCTTTTGCTTACCAGGCGTGATTCCGAACCGAGGCCGTATCGATCCCTATCGAGGCCTTACTGGTCCACGGTGCAGTGGTTGGCACTGGCCGTCTAGCTTTCACTCCGATCATCGATGCCTTCACCGATGATTACCGGTTTGTTTATCGCGGACGAACAAGGTATCACACTGATACATCGAGACCTACGCGGGGCTCATCGATGCCAGTCAGCGATCACGTCACGGACTGTCCTTGCGGACTGCTCAGTTATCCTCGATGGCCAGTGGTAGATCGATCGTAGGCCTCCCCGAGGGCCTATCGACGCCTCCCCATGGTCCTATCGTGGATACGATCTGATAGCCAATTTTGGCACAGTCGGATCATCAAGTTTCCGTACCGATTTCTTACCGATACGTCCACCGCGGGACGATCCTAGGCTCACTCTTCCTGATCATTGATCAACCTTACTACTCGCGGTGCCTGGTCAAAGAGTCACCGGCCCTGTCGAGGCGCTACCAATGCCTCGCATTGATGCCCTCTCGAGGCTCACTGATGCCCTATCGAGGCGTCCTCTTCTCGGCTCTAGGACACTCGTTACCCAGTAGTGTTGTCAACGGTATCTGACCGATGCCAACCCTTGGCGCTACCGAAGCCTATCATCGGTACCAAGTCATGTTGTCACCGGTATCTGACCGATGCCAACCCTTGGCGCTACCGAGGCCTACCGTCGTTACCCAGTCGTGTTGTCACCGGTATCTGACCGATGCCAACCCTTGGCGCTACCGAGGCCTACCGTCGGTAGCCAGTCGTGTTGTCACCAGTATTTGACCGATGCCAACCCTTACCGCTACCGAGGCCTACCGTCGGTACCCAGTTGTGTTGTCACCGGTATCTGACTGATGCCAACCCTTGGCGCTACCGTTGGTACCCAGTCGTGTTGTCATCGAGGCACCCCAAGGCCATACCGATGCCAACCCTTGGCTCTATCAACACTACCAGCCGTGTTGATAGTGTTGATAGCACTATACCTTTTCATCCTAGTCCGTTATACCTTTACGTTCTCAAACAATAGCCGAAGCATTTCAAACAATACATTTTGCCTTGTATGGTCGGCCCCATGTAAGCTTGGCTATCCCAATACATTACCCATGACACATCTATGGCCATACGGTGACCGTCCGTGCCGAAATACAAACATAAACTATCCATTAATTGTGGAAGACTCGCGGTCCGGCCTTGCCCGTTTCTGGCCTCAGCATTCCCGCGGCCTTGCCTCTAACCTTGGAGTCATATGCGGCCGTACGAGTTTACTAAGCCTCCTTAGCGCTTCTCTTATTGGCCTACACCATCTAGACTTTCTACCAGGTTGACTAAGGCGTGCCCGTACAACTACCAAGTTGGCCGGCCACTACCTGTCCGGCCTACGACATTCTCTACTAGTCTGTCGTGTCCAACAACCAAGCAAACCATCGGGTATCCTTGCGGCGGTAATTCTACCATAGCTCTATTTTGCGGTTCAATAATCGGTTAGTATCAGACCTTTCAGCCTGCCACGCTAATCCTCACATTTGGCCCATTGGCTCTCTTTTCCGAGTATAGCCGGCCTATGCATTATCTACTTCCTAAACTACATGCGGTGCGAGTCGGAGCTAGGCATGATCCTGCCATGACTAGCCTCCAGTCTGCCAAACAACGAGTCACTCTTGGGCTGGCTTAGGCCGAGCCAAGTTTCCTCGAGATACAAGGCTAAGTCTGACGGCGGAACCTTTCTTCACCGTGCACCCTTACCAAGATCCATTGTGACAGCCGATTCACTTGGGAAGCTATGTTAGCCTTGCCATGCTCCTCTACTGTCTCACCTACGAGTCCATAGCCAGATCGCCATGATCTAACTGGATGCTCTGCCATTGTTGGTAACCCAAGCACGCTTTTGCTTACCAGGCGTGATTCCGAACCGAGGCCGTATCGATCACTACCGAGGCCTTACTGGTCCGCGGTGCAGTGGTTGGCACTGGCCGTCTAGCTTTCACTCCGATCATTGATGCCTTCACCGATAATTACCGGTTTGTTTATCGCGGACGAACAAGGTATCGCAATGATACATCGAGACTTACGCGGGGCTCATCGATGCCAGTCAGCGATCACATCGCGGACTGTCCTTGCGGACTACTCAGTTATCCTCGATGGCCAGTGGTAGATCGATCGTAGGCCTCCCCGAGGGCCTATCGACGCCTCCCCATGGTCCTATCGTGGATACGATCTGATAGCCACTTTTGGCACTGTCGGATCGTCGAGTGTCCGTACCGATTTCTTACCGATACGTCCACCGCGGGACGATCCTAGGCTCACTCTTCCTGATCATCGATCAGCCTTACTACTCGCGGTGCCTGGTCAAGGAGTCATCGGCCATGTCGAGGCGCCACCAATGCCTCGCATTGATGCCCTCTCGAGGCTCACCGATGCCCTATCGAGGCCTCCTCTTCTCGGCTCTAGGACACTCGTTACCCAGTAGTGTTGTCAACGGTATCTGACCGATGCCAACCCTTGGCGCTACCGAGGCCTATCATCGGTACCAAGTCATGTTGTCACTGGTATCTGACCGATGCCAACCCTTGGTGCTACCGAGGCCTACCGTCGTTACCCAGTTGTGTTGTCACCGGTATCTGACCGATGCCAACCCTTGGCGCTACCGAGGCCTACCGTCGGTAGCCAGTCGTTTTGTCACCAGTATTTGACCGATGCCAACCCTTAGCGCTACCGAGGCCTACCGTCGGTACCCAGTTGTGTTGTCACCGGTATCTGACTGATGCCAACCCTTGGCGCTACCGCTGGTACCCAGTCGTGTTGTCATCGTGGCACCCCGAGGCCATACCGAAGCCAACCCTTGGCGCTATCAACACTACCAGCCGTGTTGATAGTGTTGATAGCACTATACCTTTTCATCCTAGTCCGTTATACCTTTACGTTCTCAAACAATAGCCGAAGCATTTCAAACAATACCTTTTGCCCCGTATGGTCGGCCCCATGTAAGCATGGCTATCCGAATACGTTACTCATGACACATCTATGGCCATACGGTGACCGTCCCTGCCGAAATACAAACATAAACTATCCATTAATTGTGGAAGACTCGCGGTCCGGCCTTGCCCGTTTCTGGCCTCAGCATTCCCGCGGCCTTGCCTCTAACCTTGGAGTCGTATGCGGCCGTAGGAGTTTACTAAGCCTCCTTAGCGCTTCTCTTGTTGGCCTACACCGTCTAGACTTTCTACCAGGTTGACTAAGGCGTGCCCGTACCACTACCAAGTTGGCCAGCCACTACCTGTCCGGCCTACGACATTCTCTACTAGTCTGTCGAGTCCAACAACTAAGCAAACCATCGGGTATCCTTGCGGCGGTAATTCTACCATAGCTCTATTTTGCGGTTAAATGATCGGTTAGTATCAGACCTTTCAGCCTGCCACGCTAATCCTCACATTTGGCCCATTGGCTCTCTTTTCCGAGTATAGCCGGCCTATGCATTATCTACTTCCTAAACTACATGCGGTGCGAGTTGGAGCTAGGCATGATCCTGCCATGACTAGCCTCCAGTCTGCCAAACAACGAGTCACTCTTGGGCCGGCTTAGGCCGAGCCAAGTTTCCTCGAGATACAAGGCTAAGTCTGACGGCGGAACCTTTCTTCACCGTGCACCCTTACCAAGATCCATTGTGATAGCCGATTCACTTGGGAAGCTATGTTAGCCTTGCCATGCTCCTCTACTGTCTCACCTACGAGTCCATAGCCAGATCGCCATGATCTGACTGGATGCTATGCCATTGTTGGTAACCCAAGCACGCTTTTGCTTACCAGGAGTGATTCCGAACCGAGGCCGTATCGATCACTATCGAGGCCTTACTGGTCCGCGGTGCAGTGGTTGGCACTGGCCGTCTAGCTTTCACTCCAATCATCGATGCCTTCACCGATGATTACCGGTTTGTTTATCGCGGACGAACAAGGTATCGCAATGATACATCGAGACTTACGCGGGGCTCATCGATGCCAGTCAGCGATCACATCACGGACTGTCCTTGCGGACTGCTCAGTTATCCTCGATGGCCAGTGGTAGATCGATCGTAGGCCTCCCCGACGGCCTATCGACGCCTCCCCATGGTCCTATCGTGGATACTATCTGATAACCACTCTTGGCACTGTCGGATCTACGAGTGTCCGTACCGGTTTCTTACCGATACGTCCACCGTGGGACGATCCTAGGCTCACTCTTCCTGATCATCGATCAGCCTTACTACTCGCGGTGCCTGGTCAAGGAGTCACCGGCCCTGTCGAGGCACCACCAATGCCTCGCATTGATGCCCTCTCGAGGCTCACCGATGCCCTATCGAGGCGTCCTCTTCTCGGCTCTAGGATACTCGGTACCCAGTAGTGTTGTCACCGGTATCTGACCGATGCCAACCCTTGGCGCTACCGAGGCCTATCATCGGTACCCAGTCATGTTGTCACCGGTATCTGACCGATGCCAATCCTTGGCGCTACCGAGGCCTACCGTCGGTACCCAGTCGTGTTGTCACCGGTATCTGACTGATGCCAACCCTTGGCGCTACCGAGGCCTACCGTCGTACTAGTAACCCGTACAAGACCACTACTACTATACTACTATACTACTCTACCCTAACCCGTACTACTAAGACTACTGCATCAAAGCTATAAGGAAGAGAATAGAAAGGGAGTATTAGGTACGGATCGCGCCTTACCTTATACCGCTGCTCCTTAGGTGGGGTGCAGAGTTCCTTCTCGAGCTCCTCCTTTTCTCTTCCTCTTAAGCGTGTATCTTTGGCTCTAGAGAGAAGAGAAATGTTTTGGTATGTAAATAATGAGCTCCCTAGCTCTCTATTTATACTACACCAAAAACCCTAAGGAGAATATCCACTTTCCTTATTTTTCTCCACTTTCCTTATTTTTCTCCACCTCCTTACTACATGGGCCGAAAGCCCGCCTAACTTCCTTGCTCTCCACGTTTTTCCACCTCCTCCCCTACAAAATCTAGGGTTTCCTTTCCCCTTTTAATTGTAGGAGGCCACTTTCGCGGGCCAATCCAGGGATTTCCACTTCCTTAGGACACTTTACACCATAACGACCATTTCTGAACTCCATTTAACCTCCACGAAATTATTCTAAGTTGCTGAAAACTCCATACCCAAATTTGGGATGTTACAAATTCTCCCCCCCCCCCCTAGATTGGATTCGTCCTCGAATCCAAGATTGCAATATCTCGTCCTTTGTTAAGCCATATCACCTTTAGGGGTTTCGTCTAGGGTCGTCATGCCTCCGCCGGTTGTTCCTCCAAGATTCTCTTGCCTCCATCATGTCTTCTTGTTGGTCGCTCCTTATCGATTCATCAGATGCTGCATACCGAGCCTCATAAGGTTCTTCTAGGCGCCACCTCTTCTGCCCAAGTCCTTCGGTTTCTTCAGTGGTTTCCTTTCCCACTACGGGTGACCCTTAACTACTGTTTCTAAACGCAAGGCCATGTGCTATAGGTGCTCCTCCGGTGATTGGAAAATGTGGTTATGAATGGCTTTGAACATCCTCTTCGTCCTTTGTCTAAAGGGTTGCTGATAAGTCTCCACGAAGAACATGTTGCTCGAGATGCTCCAAGATCGAGTTACAAGATTGACCCACTTCTTCTTTGAACTGGCTATTCTGGCCTCCCATGATCTCCTGATACCAACACCCCTTGTACCCCGATGGTATATCCTAGTGTGACTGGCTTGCTCCCCTTGGTTCTCCTCGAATTCTCCCTTAGCTTACTACTTAGCACTACTAACAATGGATCACTCTAGCGTCGAAGGGAGTGTTGACAATGATCCCTCATACGTTCACCCTGCTCATGACAAGGCTTGGGTTTCCATTCCCCAAGGTGTCACCTACTACACAAGTTATTTGTTTGATCCGGGATGGCTGCTCCTCCACTGACGTAGTCCTTCCAACTTACTCTTCCGGGAACATCAACTAAAAACAGAGCTTAGATTACTAATCCTAACTTACCAGGGTGATTCCACACGACGACTGTGGAAGCCGGAATTCGCACAATTAGATTTGTAAGGGTTTCGAAAGGAAGCAGAGATTTCTGAAGATAAGCTATGAAGAACAATGATGAGCAGAGAGAAATTAGGGTTTGTAATTGTTTTGTATTGCTTGTGTGGTAAAAATTGTGTGTGATCTTACAAGTGTTTTTGCATTCCTATATATAACCCCCTAAGTCGGCTAAGCCTTTTTCCTAAACCCTTGTGGATTGCCTTTTTCGCCTATGACGGTCGAGCCTACGTGGGCTTCGTTGCTGGGCTTTGACGTGCTGAACCTTCTGGAACCCTTGCTGATGTTCTGATGGGCGTTGAAGGACCTGAAGCCGATGGGAAAGGCTTGGGCGCCGATGTCAACTGTCTGGACGCCGATGAGGCCAGGCACATCGGCGTCACTGGGCAGTGACATCGGCGCCACTGCCTGTCATCGGTGTCACTGCTCAGTGACATCGGTGCCAGGCAGCCTTCGTCTCTGCAGCGCCTTCTGCTGGCTCTGTGACCTCTCCGACGCTGCATTCATGACTTCTCCTGAGACAACAACTTCGAAGGTTCCTTCAACAGGTAGAAGGTTCAAAGGACTTAGGGGTTTTCAGGAGGTCTTCACCCTTTCTTGTGGGTGAAATGACTTAGGGGTTTTTAAGAGTCCTTCACCCTTTCTTGTAGGTGAAGTGACTTAGGGTCCATATTGTCCTTGCTTGTTGAAATATGTTCGTTGTCTATCATAACTTTTAACGTCGAAGTACAGCGGGTGAAATCCGACCCCAACAGTTAGCCCCCCAGCTCGGTAGTGTTAGTGATAATAGTATCGAGTTTAAGGACCATTGAGTGTCGATAGCTGTTCAAAGTTATGATATTGTAGGCTTGAGCCCTTTGTGTTGATAACACGGTAAACGTTATTTTTCGTTCTTCGAAGGTTTTAAGACTTCGTGTTCTGCTTGCGAGAACTGATAGCGTCTGCTGATGACAATGATTTCTATACTTAAGGATTTTAAAACCTTGCGGAAGATTTAAAGACTTCGCTCGGCGCGTATTTGAAGTTTTGCAGAAAAAGTTTTTTTTTTTGTTCTCCGGAAACATGAATTCCGAGAATGATGATCCGTCTGAAGTTTTTCGGGATCCGCTGAGGGAAAGAGAAGCCCGTTTTTTTTTTTTTTTGGAAAAGATTCCCTTTTTTTTTCTCTTCCACTTATTCCCTTTAGGGTTTTTTTTTATCTTCTTCTTCTTTTCTTCCTCAAACTGCAGTCACCCTTCTTTTTAGAACCGCCGCCGTCGTCTTACTTTTCCGATCAACCTTGTCGGAAAATTTCTCCGGGCAACTCCTCCGTCACCACCGTTGTCTCTTCGGTTCTTTTGGTAAGCCTCCTCTTCATCCTCTCCAAAGCTCTCTTGTTCTTCAAAGCTTCTTAGCCTTTTAATGGTGATAGATCTAGCTTTTTCTTGCTTGGGTTTTTGTGTATTAGCTTTGATTTGTTGATGAATCAAGCTTTTAGATTTGAGTAGATTTGTTGGACTCTCTTGAATATTTGATGTTTGGTTGATTGAGGATGAGAAAGCTTTTGATGTTCTTGGAGTTGAAGGAAGATCCTTGATTTTGATCCTTAGCCTCGGTTTTTTGTAGGTATTTTGTGTTCATGGATCAAGAAGAGAGGCTAAGGGATTTGGAAATGGGTTTAGGCGAACTTGGAAATCATAGACCCGAAGCCGTCGGTGGAGGCGGTACCGACAAGCCAGCTCCGGTATCGATCCCGGTTCCGCCGGCTGATGACCCGACGTTGGTTCCCCCGAGCCCGTTAGGACGGTCCGAAGTCATCGGGCTCCCGACGTCGTCATCGAGACCGGTGAACCGAGGAGACGGCACCGAGGTCATCGGGATCCCTCGAGGCCCGGGACCGATGACTAGAGGAGATGGCACCGATGTAATCGGGGTCCCTCGTGGCCCGGGACCGATGACTCGAGGAGATGGCACCGAGGTCATCGGGGTCCCTCGAGGCCCGGGACCGATGACTCGAGGAGATGGCACCGAGGTCATCGGGGTCCCTCGAGGCCCGGGACCGACGAGCCGAAGAGGTGTACCCCAAGACCCCTCGAGAACACATCGGCCTGACTCAGACGATTCACCGTTCACTCCAGATGACCCCGATGGCTTAACCTCTTCGCTTCCTACCGACGACCCAAGCGTGACCGTTTGTACCGATGAGCCTAAGTCTCTAACTTGTGATGGTGGTACTGATGTGTTCCCTGGAAACAGGGCCACGACGTGGATCGAAGGTACTGGAACCGAGGTGGATGGCTCGGAGGCCTTACATGGTAGTGACATCGATCTCGCGGACGGGACGTTCCCTTTGAACGACGAGGATCCTGACCTTCCATTGGGGAATGCTTTCGCATCGTCTTCTACCTCTTTGTCTGGTTCACAGGCTTCCAACGACGAAAGCAATGACGAGGATACGCTCGTCGAGATCGAACAGCCGAAAAGAGCTAAGAAGGTTAAGAAGAAAACGAAGGCGAAGGTTTGCCCTGAACCTCCTGGTTCTTCTCTCTCGGACCCGAAGTCGTTGAGGCGACTCCGAAAGAACTGCGGGATTTCAGAGGAGATCGTGCTAGTTGCTCCTACCCCTGCTGATATAGCTGACGCCCCGCCTACGGGATACATGACTCTGTTTGAGAACTACTTCGATCAGTGCCTGCTCTGGTTTCCGCTACCCCGCTTCCTCATGCGCTATCTAGCAGTTCATGGTGTCTGCCTTGCTCAGATTAACCCCAGGGGCATTAGACATCTTCTTGGTGTTTACGTGTTGAGCAGAGAGTGCGGCGTTGACATCAGCACTGAGAACCTATCCTACTTGACAGATTTTAAGGCTCGTGGTCTAAGCGAAGAGCTCAAGTATAGTGTTGCCAACTCATCGGGGATGGCACTCATCGCTGGGTTTCCAAGCAAGGACGACCACTTCGAGTACCGCTTCTTTTTTGCTGAGATCTCCGAGAGGACCGTCGAGGCGGATTGCATCGACCTTGTCAAGACAAGATGGGAAAGACGAGGTAACCAACTCTTAGTGATTTTTACTGTTTACTTTATCATCTACTAACTGTTTGAATTTATCCTTTGCAGTGAAGCCAACAATGCCTAAAGTCTCGAAGGAGTTTCTCGCTGCAATGCACAAGGAACTCTCTTCTGGGAACGGCAATTGGAAGAGGTCGTTCAGCCGAAAGAGGATCGAGAGAGCACTTTCTGCTGAGATCCTTCTGAGGAAGGTTCTTGGGCGAGGCCAGGCGAGGTTGTCTCTCCGTGAGCAGATTGCGCTTGAGGCAGCAGCGAAGGCCAGAGGGTCTTCGGGCACCGGTGCACCGAGGGTGGCGATGCCGACGACCTCGACTCCACCTGCTACGTCGACGCGGGCGAAAACCTTACAACCTTCTGCACCGAAGACCGCTCTTCCTCCTCCTTCTTCGGGAGACGTTGCGGAGTTCCGCAGGCTGTCAGCGGAGAGAGCCCGCATTTCTAGTGGCAAAGGAAAAGGCGTCGACCGTGTGACCCCTTCGAAGAGGCAAAGGGCGGACGCGTATCCTGCAGCAGCTGTCGGCGGAGAGGCTTCAGCGAGCGGTGGCGATGGGTTGCTTCGTGACGAAGCTTACTCGGTAGTGAAGTCGAGATATTCTGAGGTTTGATTATTTCTTTCCGCATTCCTTCCTTTAGCACTTTCTACGCCTTAATATGTTTTTACATTATATTACGTGTTCTTACAGCTCTCCCTCCTCTTTGACCGTTTGGTTGGAGACTATGATGAGGACGTTCGCTCTAGGGGCAGCGAGCTTAGTGCAGCCAATGAGGCCAATGCCGCCCTACAGTCGAGGCTGAATGAGATCGTGGAGCGGAACGAAGCTCTCGAGCGCGATGTTCTTGCTCTGCAGAGGGTCAAGAAGGATTAGGAAGATAAGCTGTCGAAGCTCAAGTGGAGGTGTGCCAAGGCCGAGGGTGAGACAGTTTGGCTGAGGGGCGAGCTTAGCTCTGCTAGTGACCTTCAGCGCTCTAGGATCGACGATGCCGTTGCAGAGGCCAAAGACGAGATGACTCGCAGTTTTGCGAAGCGGACCAGTGAGGTTGCCGGGCTACTTGCGGAGATTGGTGGGAAGGTCCAGAACGACATGTTGAACCTTACCGAGATCGACGCGAATTTGGAGTTTATCGGTCTTCTTCAGGGATCGGACCAGCCAGATCTCCCGACAGAGGTCAAGACGCTGTGTCCGCGGCGTCACCCGATTTACGACGCTCACGATGTGTTCGCAGACCTCCTCGCTAGTGTCCGGAGAGTTCTTGAGATCCCCACGGTTCCTGCTGGTGCTGTTGATGCCAGTGCTGCTGTTGACGACGACGTCGAGGTGTGAGATGAGGACGACGTCGAGGCGACAGGCGACGAGGGCGCTGAGGACTGATCTTATTTGTCTCGTTTTTAGACTTTGCTTGTTTTATGATATTCGAACATGATTACTCGTAATTTTTGAAGATAGTGTTGGACGGTTTGTATATGATCTATGACTATGCTTACTTCGCCTTGTAGCGGTTCTTTGATTTCTATGACGCTTCGTTCATGACTTTTGCTGCGATTGCGGTTCACGCCCTTTGGCTATTTATACCAACACTTGTTGTCGGGTTTTTGCTTTCACCAACGTTGTTTGTTGGGTTTTCTGGATTGGCGGTGCTTTCCGAACACGTCTGCTCGGGAGCAAACACACCTTTTAACTTGACCAACGTGTTGTTGAGTTTCCTGAATGATTATTCGGTGTAAACCTAAGTAATCATTGACAGCTGTTTTTTACCAACGGTGTTGTTGGGTTTTTTGAATGAACATTCGTGGTCAAAAGACCCGGAAGTGAACATTAAAACCAGTCAGAGTCAAAAGCCCTGAAACTGATCGTTATAACTTATATAGTGCGCTTAGGATCCTGTGATGGATGTCAATGCGTTCAGGTTCACACATTGTTGCTGTGGCCAGCAGCAACGACAGTGGATTGAACATTGCTTTTGAAAAGGCTTTCAAGAATCCCTGGAGGATGTAATTGATAACATTGCTTAACAAGGCTTCGAGTAATCCATGAAGGAAATACCAAAAGAAGTCCATGAGACTTGAGTCAAATGCCTATTACTTGAAGCAAATACCAAGTATAAAATGGGAGTATTATGAGTATACGTACCCCACTCCCCCCCCTTTTGACGGAGGAGGGCAACTGAACTCGTCCGAGGACAAGCTGCCTACGTACCCTTTGCAGGGATCAAGTCGCCCCGTAGTTCGTTAAAACACTTACTCGCCCCCCCCTTTGAGACGGGGGAGGGCAACTGAACTCGTCCGAAGACAAGCTGCCTACGTACCCTTTGCAGGGATCAAGTCGGCTCGTAGTTCAAGGCAAGGGCCTTAGAAGAGGACTAATGGTAGTACCTCTTTAGGTGCTTTGCATTCCAAGAATGGAGTATTGGCGTGCCAGCCATGGTGGCAAATTCATAGACGCCGGGACGGACCCCAGCGGTGACCTTGTAAGGTCCTTCCCAGTTAGCTCCTAGCTTGCCTGCGTTTCGCTCTGCTGTATTCTGGAAGACTTCGCGCAAGACCAAGTCACCCTTGCGGAAACGTCTTTCTCGAACCTTGGAGTTGTAATAGCGTGCGGCTGCGTTTTGATAGTTGGCTATTCTGATGAGTGCCTGATCGCGCCTTTCGTTAAGGAAGTCCAGTTCATCAAAGAGGAGTGAATCGTTGAGTTCTTCGTTTTCCGTTAAGAGACGACGTCGCGGTCCTGGGTAAGTCACTTCGGAGGGTATGACACATTCAGTTCCATAGACAAGAGCAAAAGGAGTTTCTCCCGTTCCGCGTTTGGGAGTGGTGCGGTAGGACCATAGAACGCCTTCCAGCTCATCTGCCCAGCGACCCTTCTTCGCGTCCAAACGTTTCTTAAGGCCATCGAGAATCGTTTTATTCATTGCTTCTGCCTGTCCATTTCCCTGGGGATGACGAGGAGTAGATTTGTTGAGTCGAATTTTCCACTTTGCGCAGAAGGCCTCGAACCTGTTGGAGAGGAACTGAGAACCGTTGTCGGTGATAATTTCGAATGGAATTCTGTGACGACATATGATGTTTCTCCAGACGAAACTTTCGACTTGGGCGTCTTTGATACTTGAGTAAGCCTCAGCTTCCACCCACTTTGAGAAATAATCCGTTAAAACAAGTAGGAAACGCTTTTGTTTTGACGCATGCAGAGGTCCTACGATGTCCATCGCCCATCTCATGAATGGGTAAGAAGAGGTGACGAAAGAGAGCTTCTCCGTTGGTTGATGAATTTTGGGAGCATGACGTTGACATCTTTTGCACTTGGCTGAAAACTTAATGCAATCGTTCACGATGGTAGGCCAGAAGTGGCCATGTCACTTAATCTTGATTGCCAAGGCTTTGCCTCCTGAGTGATTGCCGCAGGATCCGCTGTGTACTTCTTCCATGACTTGTCTGGCCTTTTGTCCCTCTACGCAGGTGAGCAAAGGACCGGAGAATCCCCGCCTGTAGATGTTATTGTTGAACAGGACGTACCGAGCGGCTTGTTTTTGCACCTTGCGAGCTGCCCACTTGCTGTTAGGGAGCTTTCCACCGACGATGTAAGCACGAATTTGATCCATCTAGGGTTTATCGCAACCGTATTCGGGTTCTTCATCCGTGTCCATGGGGACGGTCATGTCTTTGTTTATAGGCTCAAGCGGAAGGTTCTGCGTGGGGGACTCTTCGAGTTGCCTTAGGTCTTCGGGGTCCTCGGCTTCGGCGACATCGGCCCCGATGACTTCGGGTCCGATGGCATCGGCGTCCGATGCTGGCGTTGTTAAAGGCGCAGGCTCTGTGTTCGCTTCGGCTTCCATCATCTTGACGTCATTGACCCTTGTTTCAGTAGTGGCTTCAGTCTGTTTAGCAGCTTGTGATCGTGTCGATATAGCCCTTGGGCGAGTCTCATTCCAGCGATGATGGCTTCGTACTCTGCTTCGTTATTGGAGGCTCTGAAGCCTAGACGGAAAGATTGCTCGAGGATCTCGCCTGCTGGTGATGTTAGGCGTATCCCTACTCCGAACCCGTTTTTGGAGGATGAGCCGTCGACGTGTAGCTCCCAGATCCCTGGTCGAACCTCCTTTGCGGATTGGTCTTCTGGGAGTTCGATAAGGAAGTCTGCTAACACTTGTGACTTGTTACACGTTCGTCCTTATACTCGATGTCGTATTCGCTAAGTTCTATGGCCCACTTGGCCAACCTGCCAGACTGATTTGGACTATGCAAGACCGTACGTAAAGGGAAGGTGCTGAGAATCACGATGGTATGAGATTGAAAGTAAGGCCTTAGCTTTCGTGATGCCATGACGATGGAAAGAGCTAGCTTCTCCAGCTGAGGATATCTTGTTTCTGCGTCGGTGAGGGTCTTGCTAACATAGAAGATGGGCTTTTGCTCGCCTCGCTCTTCGCGTACTAACACAGCACTGACTGCTGTTTCGGAAACAGCAATGTAGAGGAAAAGAGGTTCCCCAGTGACTGGTTTAGCAAGGATAGGCGGTGTCGCCAAATATTCTTTGAGCTGTTTGAAAGCGTCTTCGCATTTGTCAGACCATTCGAATTGCTTGTTACCTCGCAGCGTGTCATAGAAAGGTAGGCACTTGTCAGTTGAGCGCGAGATGAAACGGTTGAGCGCCGCGACTCGTCCAGTTAGTCTCTGCACCTCGCGCTTGTTTCTTGGGGATGCCATTTGGATGAGCGCGTCGATCTGCTTCGGATTTGCTTCGATGCCACGACGAGTGACTAGGTATCCCAAGAATTCTCCTGATGTTACCGCAAATCTACACGTCATGGGGTTTAGCTTCATGTTGTGAAGGTTCAGCTGTTCGAAGCATGCTTCCAGGTGAGAGATGTGGTCTTCTTCCTCGAGGGATTTCACGAGCATGTCGTCTATATACACCTCCATTGTTTTGCCTAACTGATCCCTGAACATCTTGTTCACGAGCCTTTGATATGTTGCTCCTGCGTTTTTTAGGCCGAAGGGCATCACCTTGTAACAGTAGATTCCACGGTCGGTGATGAAAGCGGTCTTCTCTCTATCTTCAGGGTGCATTAGAATCTGATTATAGCCTGAGAAGGCGTCCATGAATGTCAAGAGTTTATTTCCTGTTGTTGCTTCCACCAAGCGATCGATGTGAGGTAGAGGGAAGCTGTCTTTCGGACAGGCTTTGTTCAGATCTGTGAAATCCACGCAGACACGCCACTTACCGTTCTTCTTCTTTACCACGATTGGGTTGGCGAGCCAGTCGGGGTATTTGACTTCGGTGATTGATCCGACGCGTAGAAGTCTTTCAACCTCGTCGTTTACCGCTTTTGCTCGGTCAGGACCGAGCTTCCTCTTTTTTTGTTTTATTGGCTTGAAGGTCGGGTCGACGTTGAGTTCGTGGCTGGCCACGTTGATGTCTATTCCAGGCATGTCTTCCGCTACCCAGGCAAAGGTGTTGATGTTATTCTGGAGGAAGATCACGAGCTTCTTTTTAATGTGTTCATCAAGTGTAGCTCCGATCTCAACACATCTTTCGGGGTGTTGCTCGTCAATGCATATAGACACTACAGGTTCGCAGGTGGATCGCTCTTCTTCTACACGACCTTCTGCAATCTGTAATTTCTATAAGAGGTCAGTCAAGTTCTTGACCTGCTCGGGGTTGGTTCTCGCTCTTTTTCGTGATTCTTGAGGCTATGGGTCGTCCTTCTTCTTCTCGATGTTTCTCATCTTATGCTCAGCCAGAAAATAGGTACGGGAATCCCTCTGATTTCCCCATATCGTCTTTATACCGATGGGTGTTGGGAATTTGAGGCATAAGTGGTATGTTGAAGGTACAGCTCTCATCAGGTTGAGCCACGGTGTTCCCATGATCATGTTGTAGATTGCTGGATGATCGGAGACGGTCAAGTCGACCATCTTCTTCACGTTGCCAGCTTGGACAGGAAGGCGAATCGTTCCCATTGTCATGGTTGTTTCGCCAGAGAAGCCTGTTATGGGTTTAGGCCTCCCTTTGATTGTGGACAGATCGATCTTCATTCGCTCTAGTGTTTTCTTGAAGATGACATCCACCGAGCTTCCTGTATCGATGAGGACGCGAGCGACGTTAAAGTCGTAGACAGTTAGATTGATTACCAAGGGATCGTTATACGGTTGATCGAGGCCCTCGGTGTCCTTCTCGTCGAAGGTGATTGAGTCGCTGCAAAGCCTTGGCTTTGCGGGTGCTGATATGTTTGCGCAGACGTCAGCGCGGCGTTGGTAAGCTTCGATCGCAGTTTCATTATCAGCACAGTACTGTGAGCCTCCCATTATCATGTTGATAACTTCGCGCTGCTGTTCGTTTTCCATGCCGTCATTGCGGCGTTGGCGTCTGGGAGTATCTGCTTGTTCCTCGACGTTAGCGGGAGCTCTCTCCTCTGGCTTGAAATCTGACAAGCTGTTGTTGTTTTTCAAGGTGCCCTCTGTGAACTTGGCTATGAGTTGTCGCCCTAACTCGCGACACCTTGCGGTGGAGTGACCGCTTGCCTTGTGGAAATCACAGTATAGCTTCTCGTCATAGTCCTTTGACTCTCTAGTCCAAGTGTTGTTCCAGGTTCCTCTTCCGCGACCGCGCCCACGGCCTCTTCCGCGTCCGCAACCCGACGACTCCACTTGATAATTATGAGCCCCTCCGGATCCTTCCTCGTATTGGACGTAGGCGGGGTTGCTTTTCTTAGGTACTGTGACCTTTGCCGGTTCGCTTACCTGTTTGGATTTTCCGCCTTTCCTGGCTTGGACTTCTTCCTCTATTCGAGCGAAGTCAGCAGCGCGGTGGAGGGCATCTTGGATTGTTATCGGCGTGTTGAGGCTCATTTCCTGCCAGAATGGAGATGGACACCGAAGTGCTCCCCGTAAGGCTTCTAATGCGGACTTGTTGTTGATCCCTTCAACCTTTGACAGCGTGTTTTTAAACCTTGTCATGAAAGACCGAAGACTCTCGGTCTCGCCTTGTTTGTTATTCCACAGTTCCGAGTCGTAGATCTTCCGTTCCATGAAGATGTTACAGTGCTGCACGAACAACTCGGAAAGCTGGAGAAAAGTATGAACTGAATTCTTCTCTAGCTTGTAGAACCATTGAAGGGAAGGTCCCTTGAGACTTTCTACGAACAGCTTGCAGTAGACAATGTCTTTTTCTGTTTCTTTGAAGTTTGCTCTCCCCAAAGCCACCTCGAATTCCATCAGATGATTCGAAGGGTCTGTGGTTCATTCGTAGACGGGTAACTTGATCCTTCCGGGATCGGAGATTTTTGTCTTCCCGATTCGTTCGTCGAAGGGCGTATTCCTCGCCTTTTCCAGAACCTGAGCGATGGCAGGAGCCTTTCCTGTTCCTTGGTGCAACTGCGATTGGGTGTGCTTTAGGTCTGAGGTCACCCGATCCATCTGAGCTTTAACTGCAGCGAGCTCTGCAGCGTAAGAGCGCTTGAATGCTCTGCGCCCTTGCTCCTTCTTGTGCCGCTCTTCGCTGGAGTAGTTGGAGTATTCCGCGGTGTCTCCCACAATCTCTGTCTTGGAAGAGCTCGACGCGCTTCGAGTGTCAGGAGTGCGTGGTTCTTGTCGGTTTCCTTCTGCACCTTCCGCCCGTGTACGCTTTGTGGTGGCTGGTTCCTCTTCGTCAGAGACGTCAACGACGCGTTCGGGGGACTTGTCCGTTTCTCGACGCGGAGGCGGTGGTGGTAGATCCTCTGGGTTTCCCCGAGTAGTGCGAGGCGCTGAGAAGTCGAGGCGCTGAGGGTCGACGCGCGCTCTGAGTCTCACCGTGTTGGGTCTTTCGCATTTCCTTCGCGAAAGAGCTTTCAGTTCCTTCGAGTTTTCCTCGATCATCTTGGCTTGCTTCTTCTGCTCGGTGAGGAAGTCTGCTAGCATCTTCTTCACCTCGGTTAGGTCATCACGAGCAGGGTTTTTTGCAGCGGTAGCCTCGATCGAAGGTTCTCTTTCCCGGTTGTCTATGCGGTACGTGTTCTCTTCGCCACTCACCATCTTTGAGTTGTTACGTAGCTTTTTTTTGGTGTAAGAAATTCTCTATATCCCCTTGGTCGGCGCCAAATTGTGGAAGCTGGAATTCGCACAATTAGATTTGTAAGGGTTTCGAAAGGAAGCAGAGATTTCTGAAGATAAGCTATGAAGAACAATGATGAGCAGAGAGAAATTATGGTTTGTAATTGCTTTGTATTGCTTGTGTGGTAAAAATTGTGTGTGATCTTACAAGTGTTTTTGCATTCCTATATATAATCCCCTAAGTCGGCTAAGCCTTTTTCCTAAACCCTTGTGGATTGCCTTTTTCGCCTATGTCGGTCGAGCCTACGTGGGCTTCGTTGCTGGGCTTTGACGTGCTGAACCTTCTGGAACCCTTGCTGATGTTCTGATGGGCGTTGAAGGACCTGAAGCCGATGGGAAAGGCTTGGGCGCCGATGTCAACTGTCTGGACGCCGATGAGGCCAGGCACATCGGCGTCACTGGGCAGTGACATCGGCGCCACTGCCTGTCATCGGTGTCACTGCTCAGTGACATCGGTGCCAGGCAGCCTTCGTCTCTGCAGCGCCTTCTGCTGGCTCTGTGACCTCTCCGACGCTGCATTCATGACTTCTCCTGAGACGACAACTTCGAAGGTTCCTTCAACAGGTAGAAGGTTCAAAGGACTTAGGGGTTTTCAGGAGGTCTTCACCCTTTCTTGTGGGTGAAATGACTTAGGGGTTTTTAAGAGTCCTTCACCCTTTCTTGTAGGTGAAGTGACTTAGGGTCCATATTGTCCTTGCTTGTTGAAATATGTTCGTTGTCTATCATAACTTTTAACGTCGAAGTACAGCGGGTGAAATCCGACCCCAACAACGACAAGGTGGGGCAGCGAAATGGAGATCCTTTCCCAAGTAGTCCCAAGAGATCTTTCAAGTTGTCCCCCAGGTCAGAACTGGAGTGACAGCCGAGCTCTGATACCAAATTTGTAACACCCGCATCTCGGACTATGAATCCAGACCCAAGTGTTAGACAAAAGTGATATTTTCATTGCTATAAAATTTCTTGATTACATTGTGTGGTAAATTACAACGTATGGGTACTAGATTCACTACGCCTTGGGAAAGTCTTCCTTCATCGCCTGCTGCTCCCTTCTGCCTTGCCGTCCTATGGTCCACATGACCGGATGCCCTATCCTGTGCACTGGTAAGGGGGTGAGTATTGAATACTCAGTAAGACGGTCTACTCCGTCTCACCACCTAACACTACCTAGCTATTCTAAACCTATAACCCCACATAGCACCCTTAGACTACTTGCCAGGTACTGTGTCTCACGGCCAACCCTTTGGCGGTGATACAAAACAAAAACTCTTCAACCTCATGCTGGGCACCCTGGCATCCCATCCTCATGTCGGGCACTCTGGCAGCCCCTATACTCTAAACAAGCAAGCTGGTAACCGGACCAGTAAAACTGGTATGCCTGGCACCCTGGCAGCCAATCCTCTAGTCGGCCCGTCGGCGGACTTTCCGAGTTAAGGCACTCTTGACCCTTCTAGCGATCCTCAAAATGCTAGGTCTTCGTGCCATCTTTCAGGCCAAACACAAATAAGGCGGAACGCGTGCCCATACATTCGCCCCTATGCAATATTTAAATGGTGGCATTGTGAACCCACTATCCTACCAGTTTAACTTGCTTTACTAGTCTATCCTAAGGTTCACAATCAAGCTATCTACTCCGGTTCATCCTAGTCCGTTATAGCTCTACGTTCTCAAGCAATAGTCGAAACATTTCAAACAATACCTTTTGCCCCGTATGGTCGGCCCCAGGTAAGCATGGCTATCCCAATACGTTACCCATGACACATCTATGGCCATACGGTGACCGTCCCTGCAAAAATACAAACATAAAACTATCCATTAATTGTGGAAGACTCGCGGTCCGGCCGTGCCCATTTCTGGCCTCAGCGTTCCCGCGGCCTTGCCTCTAACCCTGGAGTCGTATGCGGCCGTACGAGTTTACTAAGCCTCCTTAGCGCTTCTCATGTTAGCCTACAACGTCTAGACTTTCTACCAGGTCGACTAAGGCGTGCCCGTACAACTATCAAGTTGGCCGGCCACTACCTGTCCGGCCTACGATATTCTCTACTAGTCTATCGAGTCCAACAACCAAGCGAACCAGCGGGTATCCTTGCGGCCTTGCGGCGGTAATTCTACCATAGCTCTATTTTGCGGTTCAATGATCGGTTAGTATCAGACCTTTCAGCCTCGCACGCTAATCCTCACATTTGGCCCACTGGTTCTCTTTTCCGAGTATAGCCTGACTATGCATTATCTACTTCCTTAACTACATGCGGTGCGAGTCGGAGCTAGGCATGATCCTGCCTTGACTAGCCTCTAGTCCGCCAAACAACGAGTCACTCTTGGGCCGGCTTAGGCCGAGCCAAGTTTCCTGGATATACAAGGCTGAGTCTCACGGCGGAACTTTTCTTCACCGTGCACCCTACCCAAGATCCATTGTGATAGCCGATTCACTTGGCAAGCTATGTTAGCCTTGCCATGCTCCTCTACTGTCTCACCCACGAGTCCATAGTCAGATCGCCATGATCTGACTGGATGCTCTGCCACTGTTGGTAAGCCAAGCACGCTTTTTCTTACCAGGCGTGATTCTGAACCAAGGCCGTTTCGATCACTATCGAGGCCTTACCGGTCCGCGGTGCAGTTTTTGGCACTGCCCGTCTAGCTTTCTCTCTGATCATCGATGCCTTCACCGATGATTACCGGATTGTTCATCGCGGACGAACAAGGTATCGCACTGATACATCGAGACCTACGCGGGGCTCATTGATGCCAGTCAGCGATCACATCGCGGACTGCCCCTGCGGACTGCTGAGTTATCCTCGATGGCTAGTGGTAGAACGATCGTAGGCCTCCCCGAGGGCCTATCGACGCGTCCCCATGGTCCTATCGTGGATACTACCTGATAGCCACTCTTGGCACTGTCGGATCGTTGAGTGTCTCTATCGGTTTCGTACCGATACGTCCACCGCGGGACAATCCTAGGCTCACTCGTCCTGATCATCGATCAGCCTTACTACTCGCGGTGCCTGGTCAAGGAGTCACCGGCCCTGTCGAGGCGCCACCAATGCCTCGCATTGATGCCCTCTCGAGGCTCCCCAATGCCCTATCGAGGCATCCTCTTCTCGGCTCTAGGACACTCGGTACCCAGTCGTGTTGTCACCGGTATCTGACCGATGCCAACCCTTGGCGCTACCGAGGCCTATCATTGGTACCCAGTCGTGTTGTCACCGGTATCTGACCGATGCAAACCCTTGGCGCTATCGAGGCCTACCGTCGGTAGCCAGTCGTGTTATCACCGGTATCTGACCGATGCCAACCCTTGGCGCTACTGAGGCCTACCGTCGGTATCCAGTTGTGTTGTCACCGGTATCTGACCGATGCCAACTCTTGGCGCTACCGAGGCCTACCGTTGGTACCCAGTCGTGTTGTCATCGAGTTCAGTTCTATCAAGGGAATAAAAAGGTGATTTCAGGAAGGTATATTGATGGGCTATACTATCTTGAAGGGACAGTCACTAAAGACGAGGTTGCAGTGGGAAAATCAGAGATCGATATGACTGCAAGGTGGCATTCAAGGCTGGGGCATATGAGTCTAAAGAGTATGAAGTTGTTAGTGAAGAATGGCTACATCACTAACAAAGAAGTGAAGGATTTAAAGTTTTGTGAAGATTGTGTGTTAGGCAAATCACACAAGCAAAGTTTTGCAAAAGGTAAACACACTTCTAAAGGGATTTTAGACTACATACATTCTGATTTATGGGGTTCCCCTTCTACACCCATGAGCCTTGGAGAATGTCAGTATTTCGTTACCTTTATAGATGACTATTCCTGGAAGGTTTGGATCTATATGCTAAGAACAAAGGGTGAAGTGTTCTTGACCTTTAAGGAATGGAAAATAGTTGTTGAGAACCAGACGGGTAAAAGAGTCAAGTGTTTAAGGACGGATAATGGCTTGGAATTCTGCAACAACCAGATGGATGAGTTGTGCAAAGAGTCTGGAATCAAGAGACATAGAATCTGTACATACACTCCTCAACAAAATGGAGTTTTTGAACGTATGAACAGGACTATTATGGATAAAGTCAGATGTATGCTTTCGGAAATGGGTCTTGAACAAAAGTTTTGGGCAGAAGCTGCATCTACAGCGGTTTATCTCATTAATAAATCACCAAATGCTTCAATTGAGTATAAGCTACCAGAAGAACTTTGGACAGGGAAAAAACCAGATTTGTCTAACTTAAGAAGATTTGGGTGCGCTGCTTATGTTCACAAGATTCAAGCAAAGACAGAACCTAGAGCTGTGAAAGGTGTCTTTGTGGGATATCCACAAGGTATTAAAGGGTACAGAGTATGGGATATAGAAGATTTGAAGTGTTTAATCAGTCGGGATGTAGTGTTTCATGAGGAGACAGTCTACAAAGATATGCCGAAACCTAAGGTACAAAAGAAAAAGAAAGCTAAGAAAGTCACTTTTAGCTCCGAACTAATTCAAGGTCCTTCAAATCAAAGTGATCAAGCAGAGAGTTCTGTTCAAGGTGGAGCTGTCCCAGAAACAGACAATTCAGATTCATCAGAATCAGAAGAATCAGACAGTTCGGAATTTCCAGATTTGGAAGGTGATGAGGATAGTGAAAATGCAGAAGATCAAGGCAACTCAGATAATTTTCTCCTAGCAAGGGACAGATTTAGGAGAGAGATCAAGAAACCAAAAAGGTTTCTGGATAAAAACTTTGTTTCATATGCTTTAGCTGGGGCAGAAGTTATTGATCTTGATGAACCTGCCACATTTTCAGAAGCTAAGAAAAGCAAGCAATGGAAGTTATGGGATGCTGCTTGCAATGAAGAAATGAATTCTCATCGGATTAATCAGACTTGGGATTTGGTTGAAAAGCCTAAGGATAAGAAGGTTATTGGCTGCAAATGGGTATTCACAAGAAAACAAGGAATTCCTGGAGTTGAAGAGCCTAGATTTAAAGCTAGATTAGTTGCTCAAGGATTCTCCCAGGTGGAAGGCATAGACTACAATGAAGTTTTTGCTTATGTGGTTAAACATGTGTCCATTAGATTACTACTATCGGTTGTAGCTAATCAAGACTTGGACTTAGAGCAACTAGATGTTAAAACAGCCTTCTTACATGGCTATTTGGAGGAGGAAATCTACATGCGTCAACCAGAAGGGTTTGAAGTTAAAGGAAAAGAAGATAAAGTGTGTCGTCTAGTTAAATCACTCTATGGCTTGAAGCAAAGTCCAAGACAGTGGAAAAAAAGATTTGATGAAACTATGAGAAATCAAAATTTTCATAGAAGTGAGTACGATCCTTGTGTTTACTTCAAAGGATCGCTTCAAAATCAAGTCTACTTGCTACTTTATGTAAACGCCATGTTGGTTGCTTCAAGGGATAAGAAAGAGATTCAGAAGGTGAAAAATAGTTTGATGGAAGAATTTGAGATGAAAGACTTAGGCCCTGCTAACATAATCTTAGGGATGGAGATTATTAGAGATAGAGAGAAGGGTACGCTCAAGCTATCACAAGGAAGATATCTAAGTCAAGTGTTGAAAACATTTAATATGTTTGAGTCAAAGCCTGTGGTTACTCCCATAGGGTCTCATTTCAAACTGAAAAGTCTGAATCAACAAACTCATGGATGAAATACCATATGCAAGTGCAGTTGGTAGTTTAATGTATGCCATGGTCGGATCTATACCTGATTTAGCATATGCAGTGGGTTTAGTGAGCAGATTTATGGGAAATCCAGGAAGAAATCACTGGGAGGTAGTGAAATGGATCATGAGGTACCTTAAGGGTACATTGGATCTCAGTCTAACTTTTAGCAAAAATTCAGACTTTAAGGTTCAAGGGTTTTGTGATGCAGATTTCGCTGGGGATTTGGATAAGAGAAGATCTATTACTGGGTATATATTTCAGGTTGGAGGAAATACAGTAAGTTGGAGAACGGGTTTACAACAGGTCGTCTCACTTTCAACTACAGAATCAGAGTATATTGCACTCACAGAAGCTACTAAAGAAGCTATTTGGTTGAAAGGAATCTGTTCTGAGTTGGGTTTTATTCAGACAGAGGTTAAGGTGTTTTGTGATTCACAAAGTGCTATATGCCTAACCAAAAATGGGGTTTTCCATGAGAGGACCAAACACATGGCTGTGAAATACAATTTTATTCGAGACCATGTTGAAAAGAAAGATATTACGGTTGAGAAGATTCACACATCAATCAATCCGGCAGACCTACTTACTAAATCGTTACCTGGAACTCGATTTGAAGATGGTTTGGTGCAGCTTAGAGTGGTCTGAAGCTGTGGGACGTTGCTCAGGATCAGTGGGTACCTCAGACAAGCAGAAGAAACGGGTTAGTTTTCTAGTGTATGCTGAAATGGGGAGTTGATAAAACTGAAGGTTGCAGGTTAGTAGCTGGAAGTTACCTGAGCAGTTGAGGCAGTGGTTTAAGCATCAAGAAAAGGTCTTGAAAGTCTTGGTGTTGAGCTGCAAAGGAATTAGAGATAGAGTGTTCAACACTGAATAAGATGAGTACAAAGATAATGGCTTGTTCTATTTGATGTATCTCATTCGGGTTCAGAATTATTGAAGTTTTACCTTGGACAGAGTTACAGTGGTTTATACATCAAGTCAAGTTCAGAGAAGATTGGTGTTGAGTTGTGATGTCTGTCATGACACAGAGAAAAGAAGACATGAGCTTATCAGAAGCGGTCTATGTGATGTGTTAAGTTACATGTTCTAAAATCAGTATTCAAAGAGTTTTAGAAGGATACATGTGTTCTGTGAGGTTTTATGAAGCGTTGATGGTAAAGTCAAAGTCTTGTAGTTGATGACATATGTGGAGGATCTTGCAAAACAGTAAAAAGAGCAATGAGTTTCAGCCTTTGTTCTAAATCACTGGTTTTGTATTGGTGAAACTAAACTGAAGCTGAAACTAGTTTTGAGAAGACACAAGTGTGAACGGTAAATCGGTCGGGTTATGTCTAATTCTAATTGAAGAAATCAATTTCTAAAATCAGGAGCCACAGGTTTTTTAGAGATTTACCTGTGAGTATTGATGCAGGTGGAGTTGATTTTAAGTCTCCATTGAAGTTGAAATTCCAAAAACAAAGTTAGGGTTTCTGCATCAATGGGAAAAGAGAAGACATAGGAGTTTATTGTGAAAGGGAGTGTCTCTGACTTACCATGGCCTTTGCCGTGAGTTGAAGAAGTCGCCGGAGTTGGCGACGAATTTGATTTTACCGACACTGGAAGTTGCAGGTGATGGAGTCGGGAAGAGAAATGGTTATATCTTCAATTGATGGTGAAAGAAGCGTGTAGCGCTTCGGATTCGAGTCCTCTATAAGGCTGAAATCAAACGGGAACAAGATTGAGTTTGATAATTTCAGAAGTTTAAGAGACATCGAAGGAGAAGAAGAAAAAATGGCTGGAGTATCGGGATTTACCTGAGCTCGAACCAGAGTCGCAAGACACCGGAATGACGACGTCGGCGATGCACCACGAAGACGGTGGCTGAGACGTCGGAGATCCACAAGAATGAAATCAGAAAAGGTTCGTGATCGAGAGACGGTGAAAAGGGAAAGTCTGTCGATGGAAACAAAGAAGAATTGTTGGTCAAGGTGGAGAATTGTAAACGTTGACTCATACAATTATCTTTGGGCCAAACATATTGGGCCTTTACAAGAGAGAGTGAAGCTAATGAGAAGAGAAGGATGGGTCTACAAATGATCGAAGCCCATGAGCACACATCATATTAACTCCACTAAGGAGACCTATATATTCACGTTAGGTTTCTTCTTAGGGTTGGATATACTTGATAACTCTCTTCTTGTTTTCTCTTGTAAACGGCAAAGAACATATCTTTGTATACTTTGATTTCTAGTGGATTTTGAGGGCAAGAGATCCCTCACGAGACGTACCCGTAGCCATTCGGGGAACTCGTTAAACGTCTTTGTGTTATTTACTTTCCTGCTAAACAAGTTATCTTTAGCAATAGGTTGAGTAATAACCTAGAACAAAGTCTTGTTTAGGAGCTGCGAACCTGACACGTCTCATCATCTCCATCGATAATAGACACATGTCGTGATCCTATGAGTTACAATTTTGACAAACTCTCCTTTATATAATATTACTACTATGTTTCCTCCAAAATCTATCATGTTCCAGGTTCCTCAATTTATATTGGATGATATGATAAGACGACCTCACAGTCCCTCTCATTCACCAAGCAAAGCGGTAAGAGTTGGATACAGATGTTTTGCCGTCTTCAAGCAAGCGTATGGAGGAAGATCCAGCTCTGGGATATGAGCTTGCGGCTTTGAGAGAAGCCACAGGCTCGGGGCTGATGTATTTGCTAGCTCATGGAGATCTGAGGGCGAAGAAGAGTTCAAAATTTTCGTGAAGAAGCTTGTGAGTAATTACTTCTATGCATTTTGCAGATCAGGGGCTCTGAATCTGACTGTTCCTCATATAAACATATTGCAAGCTGGGATGACTTATATGGTCTGATGTTTGAGTATTTTGTTATGCCCGCTTTGGATCATTTCAACATGAACTAGGGTTTGTTTCTTGCGGTCGAGGTTTGTGATTATCGGTGCCGTCAGGACCAAGCAAAGGTGGAACATTTCCTAGTATTCATATTTTAATAGTCATTACTCATTAGTTAGAGGAATTAAATATTACCATCTGCTTCACCGCGCTGCTTGTGTAAGTATTACCAAATTCATTAGTGTTTGTAATCTTGTGTTTTGTACAAGTATTTTCGTTCTTTCGTTTAATTGTGGCCAAAGTTATTTAAAGCTTTATGTGAAGTGAATTTCTATAAATTGTGCTTTAACAAATTTGTGTCATTCTTCTTAGAGATGCTACAACTCTATGTAACAGTGAATGTGGTGAAGTTTTATAGATTGTTAAAGCTCAGTGACCTATAAGCCATAAAGATAATCACGTACTGCCTGGAAGTGGTATGGATGAACATCGATTCGATAGCAAGCTGACGGGAAGATGCTAGTACTCCCAGTCTTCAGTTTCTGTTACTAGAGAAGGGAGCATTGTCATCACACACATTCGTCCCAGTTTAGAGGCATAGTATCGATGTTTTTTGGGATCTTTTTTCTGCGAAATTCGGATCTAGCCTTGAGCCTTTAGGAGGGTTCTATGTAGGTATTGTTGTGGACAAAGAGATGATTTAAAGGGATCTCTTGATTCTTCTCCATTTATTCATCATATAGTATATGATCAGTAAGAAGAAGTTGATTTTCGTTTATATCAGTTTATTCTTGAGACTTGTAAAGACTCTTTTTCAAAAGTCGATTGCTTCGGTCACGTATCAAGGAACTGTTGGAACTCGTTTTTGACAAAATGGTTTACGACCATTATCCGGTGAGTTTTCTGATGGAGACGTCCATCCGGAATGACCGGATATCAGGCACGATAGAATCATCGCTGTAAACACTATAACATAGTGTAATCACATGTCAAAATCGAAGTTGATTTGAATGAGAAATAAAGCTTCAAAGTGGATGACTCGGAAAGCTTATTAGCTTGCACAATTTGACTAAGTGTAAAAACTAGCAAATATCCCATTTTGAAAGTTTAGATTAAAATCCTAAAATATATAAAGTGGAAAACTCCTAACAAGGTTCAAAACCTTATATACACTTTGATGTATAAGAGAAAAGAGATATCCGAACCGGGCTTCGACTTTGGGCTTCGAAATTTAGTTTAAGAGTTAATGGACCAAAAGATTATTCTTTGGTCTAAATTCTCTTAAATTATGTTGATTAATTTAGTCAACAAAAATATCTCATTGAATTGAATTTTGTAACAACAAATCAAAGAGATTAAGTTTGTAACATACAAATTCATTCACGTCATTATGTTAGCCTTGAGCTATATAATCAAGCCACTCTCATCTCTTCATAATCATGGGATGATCACATGATCATAGATCAACAACAACAAAAAAACCTCTCACATTTTTCTTTTCTTTTATTTTCTGTGTCTGAGAGTATAACACAGATTCTAGCGTTCGTTAGACTATGTTCTTGAGTTGTGCAAAACAGAGGTGATTGCAGTTGTATCTTGGGATTCGGAACGTCACACAACCGTCACACTACGGGGCGTTTTTAGAATTAAGGATAAAGATCATATCTTGCCTCTGCAAAATCCGTTCTTGTCTTAATTCTTGTATCGGTATTTGTTATATTATTGATTTATTTATGCTTTTCACTTTACAAATATCAGTTTGCCCATATTGTAGTAATTTAAGTTCCTACAATCTTAATTCTAAAAATTTTCGTTTTTTGCTTATTGCACTAACGAAAACAGATTATTTTGTGAAGTGTTTTTTATCATGAAAACATGAATTGGAAAATTCTATAAGATTGATAATCAGTTCTCTCTGATCTGATAATTGTTGGATTAATATGGCGATTATAGGTTATGCAATTGGCTACATCAATAATGTTGCTCGCAATTGTTGTCGAACGTCGTCGATCCGTTTGTGTCCTCATCAAAAGGATAAACAAATTACGGTTTGAATTTCTTATGATTTAACCGGGCTCTCTGTTTCATGGTTTGGTTTTTCTTTTGAGTTGGATGCAATAATTGCATACATTTTGAGTTGGTGATTTAATATGATTAATTTAAATCATGCTATGCAATTTATTTTCTTAACGTTTGTCTCTGCATTTAATTAAATTGTTGATTTCAGAAATATCAATTTAATTATGTATATCGATTTATTCACATATGTTTAAATTGCCTCATATCCATATGAACTTCTAATTGTTGTGTTAATGTACTAATTTAATCTTGATCCTTTTGAACATATTTGATTTTAAGTACAACTACCAACAAGTTAGCAGCTTAAATCGGACAAGCGTATATAAATATGCATTTGCGTTCCTTTATAAAAGTTACCTTACAAAGAAAACGTATACATGAACGTTTAAAATAACAACGGGTATGGTGCGTGGACAACTCAAATTGAGAATGGTCTACCACCTATTAACTTGTGTGTTATATGGACTACATCTCTGATTTTTATCGGAATATTTAGATCCTATTTACACTGAGAGCGATGGAGGTTTTTTGGTTACAAGTCTAGTGAGTCGACGCACCAAATTCAATTTGGTTAATGGTCTTCCACAAATGATTGTGCCAAATTCTGATTTATCAGACATGTTAGTACCTACTGTTGTAAACATAGGACTAATATTAGACATATTCGATGTACATTGTTTCATGCTAAAACTAGAGAAGTAACTCAACGAGGATAGCATATGCTTTCTCTTGAGAATACCAACGGTATAACTCTAGTCAGTATTGAATTTTGTACCATTGAGAATATTCTATACAAAAGTGGATCAAATCCGCTTGATGAAACCATTGTGTATAAAATTACAATGAGTTTAAAACTTCTAGGGAAGTCATGCTTTCTTGATATGAAGTACAAGTCTAAATCACATGTTCAAAGAAATTCGTAATCACGAAATTTCTAGACTTTAATAAGTTGGTGGGCTCTAAGTTCATCATACAAAAGTCAAAGATATGTGATTGCTGATGCATGAGATAATGACCGCATGAATGTCAATTACTTTGACATACTAGGTTTGTTGTTTTAATTGAAATTTTTTCACTAGCTTGGAAGTATTTCAAAAATTATCTTAAGCATTCACAAAAAGGCTGAGAGCCTTAAAGACTTGATTGTCAAGCAATAGATTGATTCTACAAACCGCAAAGCATATGTTGTTCACATATGTGAGCACGAGCACAACAAGAAACATAAAGTTTCCTTGAAAGCCTCCACTTACTTCATAAAGCTTAAAGCTTAAAAGAAGTTCAATGAGAAAAAAAATGTCCCAATTGTGGCATTATCGATGGTCAAAAGGCTTACACATATCACAGCAATGCTAATGAATGTCGTACCACAATTGACCATGCAGAGACAATGAAAAAAGTCCAAACCAATATGACTAAAACAAACACATAGTGTAGTTTCAAAATTCAACCAAGTTGGAAACAATCGAATGGATTGGTGGCATCAAGCTATTATCACCATCAATATATTTGCTTATAAGCAATAATATGCATATGAAAAAGTTTGAAGCATCCAAGATGGAAATTTGAAACCAACTTGAAAACCCCATAAAAATGGATATATGTGATAAAGGAGAAATGAACATTAAAATGTATTGCTTTACAAAAAAGGACATTAGTCATCAGAAAAACAACTCCTTATTCACTTAAAACTATAAGAGTTGTGAATAAAAATTCTAAACTCTTAAGTTATCTCCACAAATGTGGGAGAAGCGTTGCTTACCGCAAAAAGTCATTGGCAAAACACCGTATGAACGTTCATAAAGGTAAAGTACATTCGTACAAATACCTGAAAGTGTGGGGGTGCTTCGTAAAACTCGCAAACGAACCTCTTAAAAAGGTTGTACGCATACCAAAAATACCATATTGTATTTTATTGGATATACACACAAAATTGTGTTTTTTGGTTTCTGATTTATAGTCAGATGTACCAAATATCTAGGTACATACAATAAAACATCAAAGAATGTATATTTCTTTGAACACGTGTTTTGGTGTAAGGATAAAAAAAAATTCAAAACAAACTCGTGAAGAAAAAGACTATATCACCTTTGTACTTAAAAGCGAGTACTTATGGTAGATAGTGAGATGATGTAGAGAAATATGTAAATCTTATACTAGTCTTTCTCCGAGTAAATACACCGTGACTTTCACTAAAAAACCATGTCTAAACCTTCATCAAAGGAAAACCTCATTAGTGAAATCAACTCCATTATGAAAAATCATACATGAGAGATAATCGATTTACCATAAGAGCGTAATCCTTAGAAGTAAATGAGTTTTTAGTGAAAAACTATGTCTTTGTCAAACAGATACAAAGTCAATCGACTCGTAAAGTCTCTGTTTAGGCTTAATGAAGCTCTAAATCAGCAGAATGAATGTGATAAGCTCATATGCATCAAAATTACTCCGCATGGATACATTTTGCTCAATTTATATGTAAATCACATTATTTACGACATAAAGACATGGTCGAACAAATTAATATTGTTCAAGATCCACTCAACTGTGCTCAGCGGAAGTACTCCACATACTGAGTTGCTACACGAGTAATCCATGTTTCAAACACTGGAAAATAATAACTTAAGTATTTCTGCTACGTGCTATATACTAATACTTATGAGTTGTATTATGGTAAAGAGCCAATAGTTTTGGAAAGATACAACTAAATTAATTGTTTATCGGCTTCCAAAAACTAATAGTCCACATGTGGATATACCTTTACACATTGTGATGCAACAACATTATGAAAATCTTCCAAATTAAATATGTGAAACAGATTAATTAGGGAACCTAAGTTCACAACTTGAGATAAAGCTAAGAAAGCTTAATGTTTTCCAAATTTGGTAAAAGATATCATGATGTAGAAAAAACTAGTGTGAGCATTACGAATATAGCTTTATCACTGAGTTTTTATAATGGGTAGTCATTTCTTTAAAGAATATGACATACAATCATTAAACAATTGATCTCAAATAAATTAATCTCAAATAGATTAATCTCATTCGAATGACAACCGAGGATCCATTTAATAAAGGTATGTCACGAGATCCAATTGTAAAATCATCAACAGAAATTTGGTTTAAAGCCTATGGCTTACACGGATGTTTGATGGTAACCCTACCTACATGACTGGAGATCCCAGGAAATAGGTTCAAGGGGAAAACTAAGTCAAAATTCTGCTAAAAGCACTATGAGACTATAATCTCTAACCAAATATATACGATGATATACAGTGTTTCCTGTATAACAAGGATAAGCGTTGCTTTTAATGATATTCAAACATACCTTTGATATGTTCGTGGAGTATTACAGGGTACTTCATAAAACAAAGACTATTGAACTATCACCTAGTGAGTGTGAAATGAGGCCGTTTCTAGGAGAATAAACAAAAGGCTATATTCTCTGAATTCACTCATGATACCAAGTATGTTCATGGCCACAATGAACCCAATAGAGAACCTAGTTCTGTGAGAGAATGAAGCTGTGTTATAGTTGTTGTCTTGGTGTACATAAAAGTCTGGGTGGTTCAAGACATCATGTTCACCTCCTGGTCGAGTAAACCGGATAGCTATTAACAATGATTGGTTCAAAGCTGAAAAATGCTACCAACTCATATGCTGTGAATTTTTCGCTTATACTCTCAAAAGTCCTTTTCTTTTCATTTGTCTAGATTCATTTCTATTCATGTGGGCGATTGTTGGAACTCGTTTTTGACAAAATGGTTTACGACCATTTTCCGGTGAGTTTTCCGATGGAGACGTCCATCCAGAATGACCGGATATTAGGCACGATAGAATCATCGCTGTAAACACAATAACATAGTATAATCACATGTCAAAATCGAAGTTGATTTGAATGAGAAATAAAGCTTTAAAGTGGATGACTCGGAAAGCTTATTAGCTTCCACAATTTGAGTAAGTGTAAAAACTAGCAAATATCCCATTTTGAAAGTTTAGATTAAAATCCTAAAATATATAAAGTGGAAAACTCCTAACAAGGTTCAAAACCTTATATACACTTTGATGTATAGGAGAAAAGAGATATCCGAACCGGGCTTCGACTTTGGGCTTCGAAATTTAGTTTAAGAGTTAATGGACCAAAAGATTATTCTTTGGTCTAAATTCTCTTAAATTATGTTGATTAATTTAGTCAACAAAAATATCTCATTGAATTGAATTTTGTAACAACAAATCAAAGAGATTAAGTTTGTAACATACAAATTCATTCACGTCATTATGATGGCAATTTATATTCCATCACTCCACTTTAATATTTGTACGTTAGCCTTGAGCTATATAATCAAGCCACTCTCATCTCTTCATAATCATGGGATGATCACATGATCATAGATCAATAACAACAAAAAATCCTCTCACATTTTTCTTTTCTTTTATTTTCTGTGTCTGAGAGTATAACACAGATTCTAGCGTTCGTTAGACTCTGTTCTTGAGTTGTGCAAAACAGAGGTGATTGCAGTTGTATCTTGGGATTCGGAACGTCACACAACCGTCACACTACGGGGTGTTTTTAGAATTAAGGATAAAGATCATATCTTACATCTGTTAAATCCGTTCTTTTCTTAATTCTTGTATCGGTATTTGTTATATTATTGATTTATTTATGCTTTTCACTTTACAAATATCAGTTTGCCCATATTGTAGTAATTTAAGTTCCTACAGGAACAAACTGACTAGATACTCTGTTTTGTTCTCCAGGTGCATAATAATGTTCCTTGTTGAAATGGACAGTTTTAACTACATTATGGGTTTTCTTCCGTTGGGATATTCTGCTGCACATTTGTGGACATCTCTGATAATAATGTCCTGAGCTGAAGCTAGTGGTTATTCTCAAGATGCTTTGCATCCTTCTACTTAATGAAGCTATTTTTGATTCCTTTGCATTTGTATCCTCCCTAAAGATATACTGATCATTTTTATCAATGCATTTTTATCAATTATTGTCACTTCAAGACATTTACGAGAGTGCTAATACAATTCTAAGCACTGGAAACAAAATAACAGGGAACAAAATAATGAAGCAAAAAAAAGACTGTTTGTTAATCCATGCCTATTATATGGGTTAAACACAAACAAGCCGTTGAAAAGTCGAAACATATCATACTAATAAAGGTTATTCTACTAAATCTCTCTTAAAACAAACACAATTTTAGTCGTTAACTTGAATATATGTATCCTTCGGAAGGATTCCTTCCAACCTATTATATCTGCCTCTCTTTATGATTATTGTTTGATTATTAATGCAATAAACTTTTTACCATGACAATGTATTGCAGTCCCAACTCGTGGCAAAATCTGCAATCAAGTCTGGTTAGGCATTTCGTCGAACGCCTTGTATGCGTGATCCACCTGACCTGTCATCAAGGAAACTTACCAAATCCAATATTTTGATAGGAATTTCTACAATTCACAAATGATTTGGTTTTGGTATTTTCTAGAATTTGAATACTTAGATTAAGAATATAAAAGCAACTTCTTTTATTAGCCTTAGAAACTAACTCAAAACTAAAGCTCTTTAATCTTTCTCTCAAACTCATAAAGGTTTACCACAACTTGGTACCTCTTTATATAGAGAGTTTAGTCCTAATCTCTAAAGGAATACATATAATTAGAGAACTCCTAATATAAGTTAGTCCTTATCCATAACTCGGTAAGATTAGGATGACTTCTTTCTCAAGGTTTCTTCAAGCTTATCCCAACATTCTCCCCCATAAGCTTGAAGTCCATCTTCGACACATCTTGAACTCCAATTTGATCTCTCATTTCCTTGAACTTGGTTCTTCCAAGTGCCTTAGTCAGTATGTCAGCCCGTTGTTCGATTTCAGGAACATGTTCCACCTCAACTTGACCATTCTCAACACATTCTCGGATGAAATGGTACCTTCGATGGATGTGTTTGCTTCGCCCATGAAAGACCGGATTTTTAGTGAGCTCTATTGCAGATTTATTATCAACACGAATCGTCACCTTCTTGCATATTGTTCCAATAATTTCAGCAAAAAGTTCTTGGAGCCAAATAGCTTGTTTGGCTGCCTCCGTAGCTGCCATGAACTCGGCTTCACAAGAGGATAGTGCAACCACTTGTTGTTTTTGGGAACACCAAGTAATTGGACATTCGTTGAGATAAAAAACATGACCAGCTGTGCTTTTTCCATCATCAAGATCCACACTATGGCTGCTATCACTGTAACCTACTAGCCCTGATTTGTTTCCACGTTCAAAATAAAGACCATGAGAGAGTGTTCCTTGGAGGTACCTAAAGATTTGTTTTAGCGCAGCCCCATGTGACTCTTTTGGCTCTTGTAGGTATCGGCATAATATTCCAACCGAGAAAGAGAGGTTCGGTCTACTATGTAGTAAGTACCTTAGACAACCAATGTTCCTTCTGTACTCTTGTTCATTGATATGGTTTTCTTCTTGAGATTTAGAGAGCTCCAGCCCAGAATCCATTGGTATATGAGTCGCATTGCACTCACTCATTCCTGCTTCTTCTAGAATCTTCCTCGCATACCTCTCTTGTTTTAACAAGATCCCATTTTCTTCTTGTAACACTTCAATGCCAAGATAGTAGGTGAGCTTTCCCAAGTCACTCATGTCAAATTTCATAGCCATGTCTTTCTTGAAAGCAAGTACTAGCTCCAAGCTTGAGCCCGTGACCAACAAATCATCTACATAGACCGCAACAATAAGAAGAGACTCCTTATCATGTTTTCTGTATAAGGAGGGTTCTTTGGAGCACTTTACAAAGCTTAATTCAAGAAGAATCTCATTTAACTTTGTGTTCCATGCTCGTGGAGCTTGACGTACTCCATAGAGAGTTTTATGCAGTTTGTAAACCTTTCCTTCGATTCCTTTAGTTACAAATCCTTTAGGCTGATTAACATAGACATCTTCTTTCAGTTCTCCATGGAGAAAAGCAGTCTTTACATCTAGATGATGCACCTCCCAACCATTTGATGCTGCTAAAGCAATGATGAAACGAATCGTCTCAATACGGGCTACTGGAGCAAACACTTCATCAAAGTCTATACCGTGCCTTTGTACATAGCCTTTAGCAACAAGTCTAGCCTTGTGTTTGTTTATGCTATTATCCGAGTTGCGTTTCAGCTTGAAAACTCACTTTAAGCCGATTGCCTTGCTTCCAAATGGAAGATCAACTAAGCTCCATGTCTTGTTCTTCTTTATCGACTTTATTTCCTCCTCACAAGCATCTCTCCATACCTTCAATTCACTTGCCTCCTTAAAATCCCAAGGCTCCTCATTAATTGTCAACAAGAGATATACTCCCTCAACTTCTGCTAGTAGTACATAATCCTTCAAATAGCTCGGCTTTGCAAATTCTCTTGTTGATCTTCTTAATACTGCCACTGATTGAGACTGATCTCCCTCTTGAGAATCAAGTTCCTCACCAAATTCTTCTTTGATAATATCATTACTATCATTCTCCTCTCTGGTTTCCTCTGTTTCTTGTTCAACTCCATTGTTTCCAAAATCTCCAAGACTAATATCAAAAACATTGGATTCTTTGGACGTTCCTTCTGATCTAATCCAGTTCCACCCTTTGCTTTCGTCGAAGACCACGTCTCTGCTTACTATGATTTTACGAGTTGATGGATCGAGTAATCGGTAAGCTTTAGACCCAGGTTCTGTTCCAAGATGGACAAGCATCCTTGACCTATCATCCAATTTCAATTGTGGCTTTACAACCTTAGCATAACTCACACAACCAAAGACACGTAGATGCTCCACATTCGGTTTCTTCTTCTTAAGAGCCTCATATGGTGTTTGATATTCTAGAGCTCTTGTTCCCACTCTGTTTATTAGATACGTCGAATGTCTAACAGCCTCACCCCATTGATAATTAGGCATGCTCATGTGTTTTCAGATGCTTCGTGTCATCTCTAGTAGTGTTCTGTTCCGCCTTTCAACTACTCCGTTTTGTTGGGGTGTATAGGGAGCTGTTAGATGTCTCGTGATCACTTCCTTTTCGCAAAAACTTTGAAATTCATGAGAGACAAACTCTCCACCCCCTATCTGTTCGGAATGCTTTTATTGTAGCTCCGGTTTCTTGTTCGACTAAAGCTTTGAATATCTTGAATTTATCAAACGCCTCACTTTTCTCTCTTAGAAGTATTGACCACATATACCGAGAATGATCATCAATCAACACAAATATGTACCTCTTTTGCGCAGGTGTTGGGGGCGAAATAGGTCCACAAAGGTCCCCATGTATCAGCTCTAGGGCTTGTGATGCTCAATATGATGTTGCTTTTGGAAACTCTCTTCTTGCTTGTTTACCAAGTAAGCAGGATGCACATGTTTCTTTATCTTTTGGGACACTAGGTATTCCTATCACTAGTCCCTTAGTCACCATTGTTTTCAAAGCTTCAAAGCCAACGTTTCCTAGTCTGGCATGCCACTTGGTTGAATTGCTTGAAGCTATAAGTTGAAGACAATTCGTGTTTTCAACTTCCAAGCTTACCTTGTATAACCTATTTCTAGATCGGTTTGCTTTCACCAATAAGTTCCCATCACGATCATGTAAAGTCAGATAATCTTGCTTCATGTTTACCTCACAACCAGATTCAGTAGCTTGACCAAGACTTATAATGTTGCTCCTGAAATCCGGTATATAATAGACATCAGCTAGTATTTTCTTAGCTCCTCCTTTAGTGATAAACAAGATTGATCCCTTTCCTCTTATATCAACACGTGAGTCATCACCAAATCTTACTTTTCCAATAACTTTCGTGTTGAGATTGAGGAACCAAGCATGGTTTCTTGTCATATGATTACTAGCACCATTATCTAGATACCATTCCTTATCTAAGCATGTCTCAAAATCTTTTGGCTTCACATTCCCTTCATTAAGATAGACCACCTCATGCATCATTAGTGACTCAGCCTCACGAGTATCTTCTTCCTCAATCTCTTGTGTTTCTTGAAGCTTGATTGGCTTAAGTAGGCGATCCGGACAGTTAGATGCAGAGTGTCCTATCTTATCGCACCGGTAACAAGTTACCTTTGTTTTGTCTCTCTGTTGGTCCCTTTGTTGGTAACCAAACCGTCCACGTCCTCGTCCGCGACCACGACCAAAACCTCTTCCTCTGCCTCCTTCTTGATAAAAACCAAACGAATGTGGATCCGAGTTAGCATACATGAGCTTGCTTTGTTCATCTTGAGAATCTTCCTCGTCACAGCTTCTTTCCTCATATTTTTTCAATCTTCCAACAATGTCCTCAAAAGTTGTTGTTTTGAGATCAAGAACTTGCTCGAGTGTTGCGATTATATGTATGTATTTTCTCCTAGGCAAGCTGTTGAGGAATTTCTTAACAATCTTTTATTCTTCAATATTTTCACCCAAAGATGATGATTTTGTAGAGATTTCAGAGAGTTTACCAACAAAATCATCAATTGTGTCGGTTTCCTTCATCTTCAGTCGGTCAAACTCTGCCATGAGTGTTTGTAATAGTGCTTCCTTTACCCTATCAGCTCCAAGATGCCTTGATTTTATTGAATCCCACACAGCTTTTGAGGTCTCGAGGTCACCAACTTGTAGAATCAATGCTTCTGGTATGGATTGAAACAGAAGGGCTCTGGCCAGATCATTCTTCTCAGCCTCATCTGATCCAGGATCAATCGTCTCCCATACTTTGTGCACACGAAGTACAACCTTCATTCTCATGGACCACACGGTGTAATTGGTGTTGGTTAGCATCAGACATTGTATGGATGATGAACCTCCTTCCTTTGGTTTGTTAGTCAACGCAACTACTTCGCTCATATTTCTGATAACCTTCGTGACTAATCTTGATTAAAACCTTAGGCTCTGATACCAAATCTAGAATTTGAATACTTAGATTAAGAATATAAAAGCAACTTCTTTTATTAGCCTTAGAAACTAACTTAAAACTAAAGCTCTTTAATCTCTCTCTCTCAAACTCATAAAGGTTTACCACAACTTGGTACCTCTTTATATAGAGAGTTTAATCCTAATCTATAAAGGAATACATATAATTAGATAACTCTTAATATAAGTTAGTCCTTATCCATAACTCGGTAAGATTAGGATGACTTCTTTCTCAAGGTTTTTTCAAGCTTATCCCAACATATTTCAATAAGGTAAATCGGTTTACTCTCCTCCCTAAACCAATATCTAATGCAAGCATCGATATTAAGAAGAATTACATCCACCGCCTTCGGAACGAGCATAACAAATATTCGAGAAAGATCTAAAGTATTTGGCGGGAAACATGACATTATAGGAGTGATACGCTCTTGTGCCTATATATATATTTGAAAAACAACCTTAGTCTCTTATTTTCCTTTTCTCTCATCGTTTCTCTTACCATCTTATTTCTCTTCCAATTTAAAGTTACGCGTTTTTTTTATTTCTGCAACAAAAGAAAAGATGGCTCCTCGAGAGAACAAACCTAGCGATGATTTGGAGAAGAAGAGGAAAAGGAGTAGCTATTTCAAACAAAGGTATCCAGGGTTTAAGAAGAAAGCTACAGAGCTCTCTGTTCTCTGTGGCAACTTTGTCGGTTGATAAAGAAACTTGTATACATCGATTGTAACAAATGATAATCGGATCAATGTTCGATACAAACACGAATTCGTACCTTACTTCGCTAGATTTTTGAGAGAAGAATCAAATCTAACAAGATCAAGATCAAAAATATCCAAACCCAGAATTACAGAGAGAAAGAAGAATTTGAGATCCAACAAACAACAATTTTTTCGATAATGAATCTAACAAAAGAGAATTAATGTGTATATATCGATCTCTTCTTCTTTCTCCTTTTGGCACTATTTTCTTCTTATTTATTTTCTGAAATTGCATCCAAGTCCTCATTCTTTAACCTTTACTTCTTTCCCTATAACATCGGTTTCATCTGTTACGGTCCCGACAACGACAGTCTCCATGTCTGGCCTGAGAACCCACAAACCCTAGATAAGCTCGTGGCTAAATTCGATGGGCAGAGCGATGTGAAGAGGAAGAGACACTGCTGTGATCTCAACGATTTCCCACATTTTGAGGGTTTGTCCGTTGAGGAATTGATGACTCATCTCTCTCACCTCGAGTCCCAATTGGTTGGAGTTGGACAGAAGAAACTACAGATTCTCACAAAGACCATCAAAATGGAAAAGCGGTTTTGTGGCTAGATTTATATGTTTGTGTGTGTATGAGCATAAGTAAAGAACACATAGAGTTTTTTCATGAGGTTCGTTTCCTACATCCCCGGGACCTAGTCGAGAATCAATCCATTAGAAAAAGAAGGAACCTACAATTGATATATGGATACAACACCACTCTTTTCTATAACATGGATTCAAACACCAAGGGGTAGATCTTTTTTATGTGATCTCCTCTCTGGTGGACGACGCCACACACACATGTGTGCCTCTTACAATAAAACCCTAGGCGCGTGAGTATTCTTGTCACCGTCTAGTCCTATTTAATGTACCACCACGAAACCCTAAGTTTCATGCTATGTGGGCTTTCAATCTCTCTTATAATTGAGCTTTCTAATTCAATAAGAGTTCATCTCTACTTTGTTCTGCATGTTGGAACATCTATTTCCAGCACGATGCTTCAAAAACCTCTCTTTCATTCTCCCCCTTTTTGATTGAATGTGTGCATCCAAGCTCATCTTCACACTCTCCAGATTCAGCATTCAACTCCCCCTCTCTGATCGCATCATCACATTCTTCATCCTCACTTCTTAGGCTCTTCATCGGATTTGTTGGAGATGCATCGACACATTAATCTCCCCCTGCTTGGTTGGCACATTCATTCAAAAACTCTCAAACTAATCAAGCCTATCTATGTTCCCGGTCATGTTCCAACATTCCCTTTCAGATGATATTTGGACAACTTTCACCACGATTTGCAGATGGAGTTTAATCTTGAATGATAATCCGCCACTTTATATCTCTTCCTTGCAGTGAGATCTTTCCAGGGACACCTTATTAGTGACCTGGGTCTACATGAGTCGGCGGGAATACATCTTTGAAGTTGGCTTCTCGTTCACTACATGTTTCAGATTGCATATTTTTCTGCATTTATGGGTAGAAGAAAACACTCATAACTTTCACAATTTACCTCCTAATTGAGTTATGTTTTCTCCAGTGGAAAGATGACTTCGTTATCTTTGCAACCATACCAATATCAACTTTTGGTTTGGTCGGGTCCACTGGGAAAAAAGCCCGTAATATGTCTTATCGCAGTGGTTCCGTTTTTTCTTTTCTTCTATTTTCTTCTTCTGATATTTCTCTTCTTCTGATTATTCTCTTGTCTTCTCTCGAGGCAACCATTAACTCAAGATTCTTCTTCGTTAACACGAAACATGATTGAACCCTAATCTCATACTTTGCTCTTCAATCTCAACCACCAACACCGAGTCCAGGATCATACCCGAAAATAAGAATAAATCTCTATCGAGTCCCGCTCTTGATACCAATTGGAAAAGCGATTTTGTGGCTAGATTTATATGTTTGTGTGTGTATGAGCATAAGTAAAGAACACATAGAGTTTTTACACGAGGTTCGTTTCCTACATCCCCGGGACCTAGTCCAGAATCAATCCATTAGAAAAAGAAGCAACCTACAATTGCTATATGGATACAACACCACTCTTTTCTAGAACATGGATTCAAACACCAAGGGGCAGATCTTTTTTATGTGATCTCCTCTCTGGTGGACGACGCCACACACACATGTGTGCCTCTTACAATAGAACCCTAGGCACGTGAGTATTCTTGTCACCGTCTAGTCCTATTTAATGTACCACCACAAAACCCTAAGTTTCATGCTATGTGGGCTTTCAATCTCTCTTATAATTGGGCTTTCTAATTCAATAAGAGCCCATCTCCGCTTTGTTTTGCGTGTTGGAACATGTATCTTATTGTTCCAACATGATGCTTCAAAAACCTCTTTTTCACAAAATGGCTTCTTCTTATGATCGTCCTTCTAGGGTTGAACACATTGGTGTCGGAACCGATGTGGATAAATTGGAAGATCATGTTAAGGTTTCAAATACTAAATTAGGGCTTGGTGGTGCTTTTGACGAATTGGGTTACGTCGTTCGTGGCTCTACTACGAGTTTGGACGCAACTGTTTCTGATTTCCAGTCTAATACTATGGTGCTTCCTAAAGATGATGCTGCTCTTGGTATGGAATCACAAGATTACACTCCAATGTTGGATCCATTCACTTTGCCTATGGGGATTTGGGATATGAACTTGTCCTCAACACTCGCCGATTCTTTTATGACCAACACTTGCCAAACGCCCATCACAGATGATTGGGGCAATCTTCAAGCTTTCCAGACCCAACCCTTCCTGTGGGAACCACTTTTATGATTTTGATGGTCTAATACTGTTAAGGATTAATCATATGTTATTCACTTTGTCTTTAACTTCATCAAAATTGATAGCCTTTTTGTTTCCAACTTTTCAATTTGTTGTATTGTATTTGTATCCATGGTGGAATGATGAACTCCATAATGGTAGATTTCCGTATTACATTTCTTCACTATCATAAAATAATAGCTTTCATTTTTCTTTTAGAGGTGACTCAGTTTTCCTTCTTATTTTATATTGCCATTTTTTGTCTTGGGAATATTTAGTGTGAAGCTTAGTAAAAGTCTGGTAGACAAGCTTAGTAAATGTCTAATTTAGATTGATTTGGTAGTGTCATTATCTTCATATTCTTGTGGCCATAACAAGTTTATGATTTGGCCACTCATAATTTTGTTGGGTTCGATCAGAATGAAAATGACAACAAAAGACACAAGATTGATCAAGTGTGTGATGAGAAAGCGGAAGCAGGATTGCCGGGAACAGAGACGGATCAAAAGAAGAGGCCAAGCTACAGATAGTCATAGTCTAGCTAAAAGAGTAGTGAATTGATATAATATAACTCTCTTTGTTTGCCTCAATAAGTAAAACTTGATTGGAGTTGGTTTTGGCAGGCGAGAAGAGAAAAGATAAGCGAACGGATAAAAATTTCAAAAGGATTCAAAGCTCTTGGGAGAGAGCTAACACAATTGTGTATATTTTGCAGGTTATTGGAAAAGCGCTTGTTTTAGATGAGATAATCAACTATATAGAATCACTGCAACGTCAAGTTGATGTAAGTCCTCTCTTTCCTCTCTTCCCTATCGTTTGTTACTCGTAAGACTGTTTTTATTTTTCCGATTGTCAGTTCTTAATAAGAACTTCTTATCGATGAAGCTCGAAGCAGTCAATTCAAGATTGAACCCTGGCATAGAAGGTTTTCCACCAAAAGAGGTGATGAAACTGTTGTGATTTTCATCAACTCAGTCTTCTATATTATATTTTGGCAAAAAAATCTCAGTTTGGTAGGCAAGCGTTTAAAAATCAGGAGATGCAGTTCGGGTCGCAGTCTACGAGGGAATACAGTAGAGGAGCATCACTAAGAATGCATCTCCCTAGGTACTTAGGCCACTGATTGGGTTTAGGGTTGATACCTTGTTAACTTTATGCATCTCTAAGAATGCCAACTCCCTAGGAATGAGCTCAGGTTCATAAATTTTTCTAGGAAAGTCCTGAAAGAATTTTATCTATCAAGCACTGCAGAAGGAACAAAGAAGGTTTTAGTTACATTCTGTTTACCTGGGCACGATATTGTAAAACATTGACCGTTACAAATCACAATGAGAAGAACCAACGGTTATAGCTTTAACTGAAAAAGACAAATATAAATCCAATATTGATACCAACCAGTGTGTTTTCCTTTTTCTTCTTCCTCATGATATACTCCAACAAGTCTGACTGCATAACAAATCCCTCGAACGTCGATGCAAAGACTTTATTCTTCTTCTTCTTATGCCGATACGCTCAAGACCAATTTAACCAGAAGAGGTTTACGTCTACAACCTGCATATAAATCCATTTTGAAAGCAAACATAAAACAACGAGAATGTAGTATTTTCCCTCTCTCTGGATGATTTTGTGTCCTGTAAAATCTTTGATAGTAAGATACGATCCAATATTGTGAAAGGAAGTCTTCTCATGCACTTCCTGATCCCACTTGTTCGTCCAAGTTCTTCCTCTAGAAGAAAGGTTCCGATTACATCATCCGCAACAAAAAGGATTTCCTTGATCTCTTCCACACAGATTTTCACTACTTTTTGCTACCAGTAGTCTGAACAAGAGCAGGATCCATCTTTAAAGTGATGGAACCGAACACGATCCCTTACAATGATCTCAGTGTTGAAGACTTTTGAGATCAGTTTAGTAACCTCGTGGCAATCACCGCAGACACGTAAATTCTTGAATATACGGATTGGAGTCCGCGGTGGCAAGCTTATAAGACCAAAAGCAATGGCAAGTCTCTCACTGTGCAGTCTGAGGGAATACTCTTTACTACCATCAGTTGTTGCATCGACTAACGGTGCTTGAGAACGATCTGGTAAATAACCGTTTGATCTCAGCTTGTCGTCAATCACCTTCAACTGTTGGTATATCTGTTTCGTCTGAGGGTGCGACGTGTCTCCTGCGAAAAACTCATGGGTTATGCCATTTATCTCAATGGAACTGCATCCAGGCTCTTTCCTAATTCCATGTTCAGTCATTAGTTTTCTGACAATTCCAACATCGTTCCACCGGCTAGCTGATGCATATACCCTGGACAACAGAACGTATGCGCCACTACTGCTACTGTTGAAGCTTTGGCTATCTTCCCTAGTTTCAATGATATGTTTAGCAATTTCTTCACTTAGCTCCACACTAGCACCTGTTTTGCAACAAGCATCAAGGAGACTTCTCCAAATCACTGCATCTGGTTTCATAGGCATGCTCATCACCATGTCAATCGCTTCGCTAATGTAGCCTGCACGGGCAACAAGGTCGATGATGCAACCGTAATGCTCCAATGCAGGTTCGATTCCATAATCTCTGCCCATCATGTCAAAATACTGTCTCCCTTTGTTTACCAAGCCTCGGTGGTTGCAAGCGATGAGGAGAGCGACAAACGTGACTGAGTTCGGTATAACATTCTTGCCGCCTTTTTTCGCCATACGGTCAAAGCAATCCAGGGCTTCCTCAGGTCTCCCATGTGTAGCAAACCCTAGAATCATTGCGTTCCATGAAGCTAAGTCATGTTTCTGCATCCCCTGGAACACCTGCTCAGCCATTCTCAACGACCCGCATTTGAAATACATTTCGATCAACGAGTTCTTGATCAGAACATCCATAGCAACATCCACATCGCATTTTCGCAACAAAAACGCGTGTGCCCAAGTTCCAAGTGACAAAGATCCAAGACCAGCACACGCACTCAAAACACTCTGCATCGTATAACCATCCGGTTCAAACGATTTTTGCATCTGCCTAAACAATCGTAACGCAGAATCATACTCCCCTACTCGAACCAGAGCATCAATCATGGAATTCCAAGAAACAAGACTTCTCTCAGGCATTTCATCAAACACTTTCCGAGCTAAATCCAAACATCCACAAGAACCATACAAATGAATCAAACCATTGTTCACAAACACATCTCCACTAAGCCCATGTTTCACAATCTGAGAATGAACCTGTTCCCCTTCAGATAAACCGAAGATATAAGCGCAAGCTTTCAAGACAAAGGGAAACGTGTGTTTATCCGGTGAAGATTTTCCTCTCTGTAACATCTTCCGGTAAAGAAGAAAGGCTTCTTCTTTGCTGGAAATGTCATGTGCACATGCTCTGATGAGTGTGTTCCACATGAAGGAAGTATGGCTTTCTTGTTGGATGGAATCGAAGACTCGGAATGCGTAATTGACGTCGGAGAATGAGGAAGAAAGCTGGAGGATTCTGCCGTAGAGAAAGAGAGTGGCAGTTTCGTCGGGGAGAGTAGTACGGAGAGTGAAGGCATGGAGTTGCTTGAGTTGGGACATGTCTGAGCATGTTTCCGACAAGGAGAGAATATGTCGGTGATGGTTACCGGCGGGGGAGAATGATGGTGGTCCAGTTGAGGTTGAAGATGGGACATGAGGAGACAATGGGTGGAGGAGAAGACCGATAGACATTGTTGTTTTGGTTTTGATTTTTTTGAGACATCATACATTTGGTTTTATTCAAGCCATTAAAAAGACCAAATTTCAATAAAACTATTGTCAACATGACCCACGATATTATGGCGTTTCGGATTATTAGTACTTATATTTTGGATTACTGAGAAAATTTGTATCTATTTTTTGAAAAAGTGTTAATAGATATTTCAATTCAGACGTTTCGGCTTTTTAATACCTCAACTCTAGGATAGCAACAAAATTGGTACCTACCATTGGAGAGAGTGCTTATAAATACCTCAACTCAATAAAATTTAAGTTTTTCAACCTGAAATTAAAAATTTGGCTTATAATACCTAATAGATTACGGAGTTAGTTTCGGTGTTCACGGTGTTGACTAGGATGCTTAGTCAGCAAAACTCATTAATTGATTAGAATAAAAAACGGTTTCGGAAAGAATCGAACCTCCACCTCAAATTTGGTAATTTGTTCCAAAACCAGTTATTACAGCCCCAAAAACTAATTAACATAAAACAATAAGTCAGGTTTTCATCTATGTGTATTTGTTGTATGTGCATATGTATTTGCTTCTACGATGTGATTTAGTGTTTTCGATGACAAAGACGGTACTCTTTTGTTTTTGGGTCAATTTTTTGCCTATTTCAAGTTCGGGTTTTGCCGAATTACGTTTTAAATCATAAAAATTACATCAATTCTTTGCAACGTCAATTTCAACAACAATTGCATTACATTCACTCGCACACTAAAGATGATTCACAGTTTTCATTATTGTTTTACACTAACAAAAAAGAAACAAAAAATTCACATAATTGGATTTTTTATTGAAATCATATTTACGATTGAGAATTAGGTTGTTTTAGGACATGCATTAGAGAACCCGCTGCAGTTTATTGAATCCAGAATACTCTGCAATTGATGGGAGAACATTGATCAAAAGAATATACTATCTTAAATGGTTTTGGGATGAATTGCTAAGTTTGAGGCTATGTTGCATGGAATCGGAAACGGGTACGCTGAAGCGAAATGCGGAAACGAAATTTTCAAAATAAAGAGAAAACGAGTACGTTTTAGAAACGTCTATATATATACAAATATATATATATATAATATTATCAAGATACAAAAATTATTAAAAATCAAACCATATTAAAAAGTATTTAAAATAACAAAAATCCAATACATAAATATTAAATAGCTTAACCAAAAATTAAATAAATAACATCCAAATTCAAATATTTAATATTTCGACTATGTTGCATGGAATCGGAAATGGGTACGCTGAAGCGAAACGTTAGGAAACGCGGGAACGAAATTTTCAAAATAAAGAGGAAACGAGTACGTTTTAGAAACGTATATATATATACAAATATATATATATATATATATATAATATTATCAAGATACAAAAATTATTAAAAATCTAACCATATTAAAAAGTATTTGAAATAACAAAAATCCAATACATAAATATTAAATACCTTAACTAAAAATTAAATAAATAACATCCAAATTCAAATATTTAATATTTCGACTATCATCTTGATTTTAGATTATCATAATGAACAATTATAGAAGAAAAATAATATATGAGTGTTTCATAATATGGTTTTAAACTTGTTAAATAACAATAGATCCATATATTTTTAAAATATATACTCAATTTATTTTCAAAAAATCAAAAATCGCGTTTCCAAAATTAAGAGTCGCGTTTCTAAAGTGGAAACTCGCATTACTAATGCATTTTCAAATCAATAATTTTAGGAAACGCGTTTCCGATTCCGAAAAGTTTCCAAAACGGGAAACGCTCCTTGGATAGAATTTCCATGCAACCTAGGTTTGAGGTGCATGATTCGATTTTTTCCAGGATTGTTTTTTTTTATTCTAATCAATTATAAGCCGGATTTTTAATTTTGGGTTAAAAAATTTTATTGAGTTGAAGTATTTATAAGCACTCTCTCAAAGAGTAGGTGCCAATTTTCTCACTACTCCATAGTTCGGGTACTAATAAACTAAAATTCTTGAATTGAGACATTTATAAGCACTTTTTTAAAGAGTAAGGTACTAATAAGCAGAAAGTCCCACAATATTATATATGGCTGGTTACACAATCTATCTCTCATCACGTTATTTAATGGAGTCGGATTGCTTATATGTATAGAGTTGTTTAGTATGGAAAGTCCGAAGAATTAATATTCTCCTTTTGCTAATTTGTAATGCCTTCTTCTTCTTAGTCCATCAATGCTTCACAATAGGACCATAGTGCAGTAGATATCGGTTAAGTAAGACTTACAAAAATGTGTCGTTTGACTTGCAAAGAAAGCTTGAACTATCTAAATTTCCAATCTGCTTTTATACTCCTAGCGAATAAACTACATATATCTATCTTGTGTTGTAATTTGTAAATCAAGTAAAATGTTTATATGCTTAAAATACTCCTAGAGAATAACCAATTTGGTATGTGATATATGGCCACATCGATCAACCTCTAAATCAATAACGAGATGAACCAAGTTATCCTCTTCCAAAAGATACAGCAGCAATAATATCTTCTTTGTTTTTTGTGTGTGGCCAATGATCGATTTACGTTTTGTGAACCCAAAAAAGGATATGGGTTCCGGTTCAGTTTTAGGATTAGAATCGAATGAAATCTTTATATTGAGATCCAGTAACCGAACCCTAAGCATTGATTTTTTAGTATTTAATTACTAGATTTTAGTTAATTTTTTTAAACTGTCATTCATTTTATAGTGTTTAGTTGGTAACTATTTGGGTTCGTTTTGTTTCGGTAGTTTGCATACAGTCCCGAGTCGGGTCAATGTAAAATTTACCAAAATTCGATAAATGATTCTCCCTCCGTTCTTTTTTATTTGATGTTTAAGGTTTCAACACACAAATTAAGAAATTATTTATTTTTTTATTTTCTCAAAACAAAACATGTTTTATTTATAATCCCAAAACAAATCAACCAATAAAAAACCAATCTGCAGAATTCAAACAGTCAAAAACAACAAAATCACAATAAATTTTGCATAGAAAATTGAAAACATCAATCAAAATAAAACAAAAAAACTTGTCTAAAACATCAAATATAAAAGAACGGAGGGAGTAAGATAATAATTTTTTTGAAAGTCTTATGTAAAATATGGTCTCAATAATAGTATAAATTAATAATCATTCGTAATTATGTATATATATAATAATGTAGTAAACATGGTTTTAATGATTTTTTGTTTTGACTTAAAAATGAAAATCTCATTAGACCTTATCTTTAAGTTTACGTAATACATCAAAAAAAGTTTATAATTGTTTTCTAGGCAAAATAATTAATTTTTTATACATAACTCTTTCTAAAGGTACTCCCTCTGTTCCTAAAAGATGAATTTTTTACAAAAAAATTTTGTTCCAAAAAGATAGAGTTTTTACAGTTTTCTATGCACTTTTACAAATTCCAAAACAAATACTGAAATACTATTGGTTAAACTTTATTGAAAACTGTAAATCGTAGAAATCAATGCGTTTTCTTAATAACCGTGCATTACCTTAAACATCTATTAATTAGGAACGAAGGGAGTATCTCTCATCAGGGATAATAACCATGATTTCTTCTAAATTTATACATATTATATCATTTTAATTGGTAGTCTATTATGATAATATCATCTACCCTATTGCGATAATCGAAATTTTAAATCAAAATTTTATATCATTTTTGCAAATAAATTCATTAAATTGCATAATATAACATAATTCGAAAAAATAAATTAAAGAAATCTTCCTTAAAAAGGATTTCTCTCTATAAAATATTAATTCATCGATAAATTAATATCTCTATAAAATAATACTTTTTTCAAGATCTCAAAATTATTAATTTGTAGAGATTTTACTTTATTTTGATTCAGTTTTTTCGGTTCTATGAGTATTTACCCAAACCGAACCGAATGTTAAATAATTTTGAGTCTGTCCATCTTATTTCTTCTATTAAGCTTGTCATAGATCGATACCACGAACCAAAATCCTCAACCCAATAGAGTTGTTCGGAGACTAAAATCATAATCATTTCCACTAAGATGGTAAGAATTTTCGGATGAATCTCGAGCAGCCATTGTTGAGAGTACCGAAGCTTGTAAACAGAAATCCGAAAAACAAAAACAAGAAGAATCTGAAATCGTAATCGAATAGGTTGATTCAAGACAAAACAACCTCCAATTTGAAGGATCAAAGCTGAATGTGAAGGAAATTTTAGTCTTTGCAAAAAAAAAAATCAAGCTTTATTTATCTTTTTCTAAAAATCCTTGTTCATCAAGTTTTTTTTTTTTTTTTTTTTTTGATAAAGGATTGTTCATCAAGTTCTTAGCTAATGAAAAAAGAAAAGAAATTTAAACGTTTTTTAGCAGATTTCGAGTAAAGAGCGTGTGAGAGGTTAGCATATAATGTTTCTTTCTTCTTCATTTTATCCTCTAATTAGAGAACTACCGATTATTTTTTTTAGTTGTCTTCCCACTCACCACATTTCGACGATCATGTCAAGTAGTTTTGTATAATTACGGTTGTTTTAAATAACATCTTAAATTTTTCAAATCGTTCTTTTATTTTTATTCCAATCTGAACATGTCTTGAAATTATATAAACAAATGAATCCATTTAATTAAGAAAAATTGGATGTCATCCATGAGGGAGGTGGTTCGGCCAGCGATGGTGCGTAACGGATACGGCCTCAACCGGTGGCGGACCTAGTAGAAAGAAACTTGGGTCACTTGACCGGGGTAAGATCTTTAAAAATGATTTAGAGTATACGATTACATGAAGATTATGTAGCATAAATGGCAGTTTCTTGGGTACTGACACATTCGAAACCATGTTCGAGTCACCCTCCCACATGAATAGTTAATTCAACATATTGACCCAAGTTAAAAAAAAAAAAGGTCATGGACCTCAACACATACGTACTCAGTATCATCAGCTTCTACTCTTTTTCTCCTAAAAACCAGATTCCAGGTACATTATGTGAGTAATATTGTAATTCCTTATTGACATACACTCTAATTACTTATTTAGTAAAGGTGTAAATATGTTTTAAACTGAAAACGGGTAATGCATGTAATTTTTAAAACTAAACCAACAATACATCATCACTAAAATTGTAATTTACAAACTAGCCAATTCATACATTTTTCTCTCCCTATCTCTTTCTACTCAATTAGCTAGATTTTATATTACGTTTTTTTTTTATTAACCAAAGGGTAAATGTTATAACTAGGATCGAGTCGAATGTCTTTTGAGAGGAGGTCGAATTATCTCGTCTATATAATAGAAAATCGGATTACAAAGATGTGTTAATTGGTTCGGATTACAGAACAGCTCGAACCGATATTGTGATATCTGGGTCGAACTCGAGCTTAAACAGAAAGCAATTAATTATCTAAGATATAATTCCTTTCTCTAATAGGCCAAAAGATAGCTTCTCTTGTGACTCGTCACCTCCTTTTATACTCCTCTAACAATGAGTTTAAGAACTAATCATGGTTAGTTCTTTTCCCAACTTTCCCTTCTCTTTGGGCCTTATGATGGGCTTCTCTTCACGGTTTTGGACCTTGTGCCTCTCTCTTTAGGATATTTGGGCTCAAACCCAAATATACACCCAACAGTAAGCCCCCCCAAGTCGACGATGAACACTGGTTCGAATTCGTCGTTGTTCCGTCGGGTCGAATCGATCATGAGAGTTCTCTTGCAGAGGCCGAGGTCCAGTCCGGTTCGCATCGATCACGATTGTCGGCATCGAGCTTTTGTGCCGGTTAGGGCTAGGCGACTCGATGTTCTGTGTTTCTTTCGCTAGGCTCGTTGTGCGGGCTTGATTCCTCGGAGCCCATAGCTTTACTCCGTGGGCTTCTTGATGGGCTTTTGGGTTTTGTATCGGGGCCCGCTGTCTCTGACTGGTAGAGAGACGTGGTGCCGGTTCGTCTTATGTGCTTGGCCTATAAATATCGAACTTCCTCTGTTTTTCTCTGTCACTTTCGCTTTTTGGGATCGAGCAACCTGAAAAAAGGTACTTTTCTCTCTAAAATTTATCTCTCGTTCGTGCTTGAACCGTTTTGCCGCTACCTCTTCGAATCGTTCTTCGACTATATCCACCATGTCTTCAGAATCAAGCGCCTCCGTGAGTTTGAACAGAAAAAGGGTGCATCGCGACCCCAGTGTTACCCTTGCCTATGCGTCTGGCCATCGGCTCTATGCGTCCGTTCCGGTGGGCGTTCTTTTGGCCGGACCTTCGGACCGACGATCATCAGACGCATTGTCCCCTGAGGTCGAGCTCCCCGATCATCGACCCGAGGTCGTTCCATCTGAGGAGACCGGACCGTCCGTCTCTCGGCCGGTGCTTAAGGATTCGACCGAGGAAGGATCCTTATACGCTCGTCCTGAAACCAGTTCAGGGAGATCTGAACCTTCAGATCGAGTCGAGACCGATGAGGGCACCTCCGGTGGCGATAAAGGGAGTTTCGTGAACTTTCGAAACGCGGCGCCGAAATCCCTGGGTCCTGGCCTCGGTCAATGGATCAAGTTGGACGACAGTAACGACGTCGCATCGACCATGAGTTCGAGCCTGGTTTATGCTTCTACCCTTTTTCTCCTAAAAACCAGATTCCACGTACATTATGTGAGTAATATTGTAATTCCTTATTGATATACACTCTAATTACTTATTTAGTAAAGGTGTAAATATGTTTTAAACTCAAAACGGGTAATGCATGTAAATTTTAAAACTAAACCAACAATGCATCATCACTAAAATTGTAATTTACAAACTAACCAATTCATACATTTTTCTCTCCCTATCTCTTTCTACTCAATTAGCTAGATTTTATATTATGTTTTTTTTTGTTATTAACGAAAGGGTAAATGTTGTAACTAGATCAAGTCGAATGTGTTTTGAGAAGAGGTCGAATTATCCCGTCTATATAATAGAAAATCGGATTACAAAGATGTGTTAATTGGTTCGGATTACAGGACAGCTCGAACCGATATTGTGATATCTGGGTCGAACTCGAGCTTAAACAGAAAGCAATTAATTATCTAAGATATAATTCCTTTCTCTAATGAGCAAAAGATGGCTTCTCTTGTGACTCTTCACCTCCTTTTATACTCCTCTAACAATGAGTTTAAGAACTAATCATGGTTAGTTCTTATCCCAACTTTCCCTTCTCTTGGGCCTTATGATGGGTTTCTCTTCATGGTTTTGGACCTTGTGCCTCTCTCTTTAGGATATTTGGGCTCAAGCCCAAATATACATCCAACAGTAAGCCCCCCCAAGTCGACGATGAGCACTGGTTCGAATTCGTCGTTGTTTTGTCGGGTCGAATCGATCATGAGAGTTCTCTTGCAGAGGCCGAGGTTCAGTCCGGTTCGCATCGATTACGATTGTCGGCATCGAGCTTTTGCGCCGGGTAGGGCTATGCGACTCGAGGTTCTGTGTTTCTTTCGCTAGGCTCGTTGTGCGGGCTTGATTCCTTGGAACCCTTAGCTTTACTCCGGGGCTTCTTGATGGGCTTTAAGGTTTTGTATTGGGGCCCGCTGTCTCTGACTGGTAGAGAGACGCGGCGCTTAGCGGTGCCAGTTCGTCTTATGTGTTTGGCCTATAAATATCAAACTTCCTCTGTTTTTCTCTGTCACTTTCGCTTTTTGGAACGAGCAACCAGAAAAAGGTACTTTTCTCTTTAAAATTTATCTCTCGTTCGTGCTCGAACCGTTTTACCGCTACCTCTTCGAATCGTTCTTCGACTATATCCACCATGTCTTCAGAATCAAGCGCCTCCGTAAGTTTGAACAGAAAAAGGGTGCATCGCGACCCCAGTGTTACCCTTGCCTATGCGTCTGGCCATCGGCTCGATGCGTCCGTTCCGGTGGGCGTTCCTTTGGCTGGACCTTCGGACCGACGATCATCAGACGCATTGTCCCCTGAGGCCGAGCTCCCCGATCATCGACCCGAGGTCGTTCCATCTCAGGAGACCGGACCGACTATCTCTCGGTCGGTGCTTAAGGATTCGACCGAGGAGGGATCCTTATACGCTCGTCTTGAAACCAGTTCAGGGAGATCTGAACCTTCAGAACGAGTCGAGACCAATGAGAGCACCTCTGGTGGCGATAAAGGGAGTTTCATGAACTTTCAAAACGCAGCGCCGAAATCCTTGGGTCCTGGCCTCGGTCACGGGATCAAGTTGGACGACAGTAACGACGTCGCATCGACCATGAGTTCGAGCCTAGTTTATGCTCTCAGGCCAGCTGGTGAATGGGAGGACATCTCGATTATCTACCCTCAGACCAACGATCAACCTTGGAGCCTTCCATCGGGGTACATGTGCGTGTACGAGTGCTTTATCAAGAATGGAGGGCTCCGCTTCCCGATACCGAGGCTGTTGCTTCAGTACTGCCATCGACGTCGGGTAGTTATTTTGCAATGACGCATGGTTCGACCCGTGCGGTGATGGCTGTGGTGGTGTTGGCCGCCGAACTCGGGGGAGTGGTGAACCTTGACGAGTTCGAGGAGGTTTCCTCGTTCAGTCCGATAGGCAACACTGGTCGCTTTTATGTCCCCCACGAGGCGGTTGTCAGCTCGTGTCGGGGCATAGTAGTCAGGTGAATCGACACCGATGGTCGAGATATTTTTATGTGAAGATTGGTCGGAGGACGATCGAAGAGTTTAGCAGGCCGATTCGAGCCAGATGGAACTTTCGACCTGGTAAGAACGAGAATCGATGCCTTTGAATCTCTAAGCTGATTTTAATCTTTTCTCCTTTGTGCAGTTGAGCAGGTGAAGAGGAAGACTCCAAAGGATTCGGTCATCACACTCCTGCGAAAGGACAAGAGTCACATCCGTCGTTTGCTTGACTTTTTTTCGTTTCGAATCGCCCGAAGTTACCCTCGATTTTCGTCAAGTAAACGGCTCAATCGTTATTTCCCTCTTTCTTTTGGGGAGCCCATATCGTTTTTAACCCTTCGCTTCGTTCGCAGGTGACTTCTACGTACCGCTGGAGGATAACTCTCTTGATCGTCCCTCTGACTCGAACAAAAAGAAGAGCTCGAGCCAGAAAAAGAAAAGCTTGACCCCGGCCAAGAAGAAAACCGAACCCGCTCGAACTCGACCCCGAAAGACTCATATGGTTAAGTTAAATCTTGACGTCGTCTATTCGTATGAGGAGCTCGAACTCCCCCGAGTAGATCCTTCAGCCGAAAGAGAGGGTCTCTGACCCGAAAAGACCCCGATCACTCATGGTCGAGGGAAGGGTACGATGACGGGCGGCTTGCTTGCCGATAGCCATCGAGCTGAGATGGCTCGCCAGGAGAGGGTGAGGCAGAAGGAGGCATCGCGGCGGACGCAAAAGGAAGAGGAGAAAAAGAAAAAGAAGGAGGCCGAGGCGAGGAAGAAGAAGTAAGCCGAGGAGGAGAGGGGGAAGACTAAGCCTGCTCTTGAGAAGAAGAGATCGGCCCAGGAGGCCCTGGGGTCTGGGGATCGAGTCGAGAAGGTGGATCGATTCAATACGACCTGCCTTCCGGTCGAGCTTGACAATCTGTACACTGGTGCGATTGTTCGAGTCGGGGATGTTGAGGGGTTGAGCACATCCCCCCACGACTTCGTCTTCGACTTCAGGGCCGGAGGAAAGCACATCTCTCAGGTCACCTCGGCTTGCCTTCAGTTCGTCTGGTGTGTGTGAGGCGGACCTGACTTCCTGTCCCCGCCTCAGGACGATTTTTCCCCAAGCGATCCAGACGTGCGGTTTGCTATGTCTGCCATTTCTGTAAGTTGTCTATCTTTGATTCTAGTTTTGCCGGGTCGAATCTAATCGATCCTTACTGAATTTGCATGTTCCTTGTGCAGATGTTTGCTAGCTACAACTTCCTTTCCGATGCGTGGTACGCATCGGACCAGAAGAATCGTAAGCTCAACACTCAGATTGGTGAGCTTGTTGCTGAGTTGAACCGGTCCCTGGAGGCTCGACGCAATGCTGAGCTTGAGGTTGCGAAGTTCAAGAACCTGCTTGACCATTCTCAGTAGATGAATAGCGACATGATTGTTGAGTAGGATGTGCTGAACTTGAAGGTTGATGCCTTGACCTCGGCGCTGGCCGAGGCAGAGGAGATAAAGAGAAAGGAGGTGTCCCGGGTCGAGGGTGAGGTCGCTGAGCTGAATAGTTCCTCAAAGGATGCAGTGGTTCGAGCTGTCAGAGAGGCAAAGAAGAAGGCAAAGGACAAACTCTGAAGGTGCCTCGAGGTCATGGAAGAGAGGAGCAGGGCTCAGACCGAGGTCGACCGACTCGCTTCGCTTGCCAGTCAGGTTGTCGGAGCGATCAGAAGGGTGGACAAGGCGGCTAAGGAAGGAGCCCTGATTGATGCTGCGAAGAAGGAGAAGCTCGAGGCTCGCCTCGCGGCGTACCCTGCTGAAGCGGATCAGATTGCCTCCCGCCTCTTCCTGTTGAATCCTCTAACGATGAAGGGATCGAGCCGATCCAGAACGTAGCTCTGGACATTTCCTCGACGGATAGTTCTGACGACGAAGCCGAGAGGACCGAGGCGGATGGTCGAATGACCATGGCCGGGAAGACTCCTGCTTTGACTCGAGCTGAGATTAAGGAGGCAGCGAACGGTGAAGCCTAGGATGGGATGGACCAGCTCGAGCTTCAAGGAGGGGACGCTGAGGATGACACCAAGCCCGCTGGAACTAAAGATCCCGCTGCGACCGAGGAGCCCGGTGCGACTGAAGCCGTCGACGCTACAACCGGGGAGGCGATCGCTCCTCTTTTTTCTCTCCCCGACTCGACTCCTGAAGAACAAGTAGCTGCCCCGTAGATAGCTTGTGATCGATAGGATTTTTTTGTGTAATTTGCTTAAGTATTTTTTTTGTTTCGAACCCTTTTACCGAGTCATGGAGGCACGGGTTTATTTATATAATTTCTGATTTGCTTCGAACATCGTTTTACCGAGCCAATGAGGCTTGGGTTTATTTATGCCATCATTACTGCTTTTTCTTCTAAGTGTTGGGTTCCATTCGAGTCAAATTTTGTTAGAAAGAACTTAAGTATCGGGTCGACCCTATTCCTTATTCGTATCAGACTGAAAAAGACTTGACATTAAATCCAACTAAAGGGAGAAACAGGTTTGACTCTATTGCTTGGTATGGCACCGAACCAATAGAGGGAAATAATTTGAGTTCGGGCTGCAACCTTTGTGCTCGATGGGGGATTGAGCCATGCGATGCGAGCCTGGACTCGGCTTACGTAAGTATGATCCGTCTTGCAGCTAAGTGTGCGGGTAGATTCTGGCTTAATCACTTAGGCATTCGTAGGAATCGTGCGGGTCAGGCCCCGACTTTTAGGTCAGGTTGATCGCTGTAAAGACTCTCGAATTCGACGTCGACCTGACTTCGATTCGATAGGAATCGATTCGACTATGTTAGTGTCACGTTATTTTGTTATGATCAAGGCCTGGCTAGGGCTTCGATCGAGGTTGTTGAGGAGCGCGAGCTCGTTGAGCTCGGGGTTCTGGGGCATCGTGGCCCTGCAGAGGTTGTTTATGTTAACTTTTGTAGGCGCCGTAGTCTCGAGCCCGTAAGGGAGAAAGAAGGGGGTTCGGTCGGTCGACTGCCTTGGTGTTGTGCGAAACGTCCATATAACGCCATCAAACTCGTCGGTCCAAAGGCCGTTTTCCTCATCGAGTCACTTTTTCAGTTTGTTGATGATCACTTTGTTGGTCGCTTCGGCCTGACCGTTCCCTTGTGGGTACCGATGAATTGACTTGTTGAGCCTGATTCTCCACTTCGCGCAGAAGTCTTCAAATGTATTAGAGATAAACCGCGATCCGTTGTCGGTGACGATCTCGTATGGTAGCCCGTGTCGACAGATGATAAATTTCCATATGAAGTTTTGAACGTCATTGGCTCGAATCATAGCGTACGCTTTGGCCTCGCCCATTTCGTTAAGTAGTCTGTGATGACTATGACGTACCTCTTTTGGGGCGATTTGGAAAATGGGCCGATGATATCCATTGCCCACCTCATGAAGGGGTAGGCGGCGGCTGATGTGGTTAATGGCTCGGTTGGCGATTTGATCATCGGACCGTGCCTTTGGCATTTCTCACAGCATCGTGCATGGTTCGCGCAATCCACAAGCATCGTTGGCCAGTAGAGCCCGAGCTTGTTTATCTTGAGAGCAAAGGTTCGACCTCCCGAATGGCTTCCTCCGGCGCCCTCGTGGGTCTCTGTGAGGGCTAGATAGATTTCGTCCCCCGCATACACTGAAGGAGAACCCCTGCTGCATTCCATCGGAACAGTTTCCCTTCAAGCATGACATAGTGCACGCTTCGAGTCTTGAGGCGTCGAGCTACCCATTTGTCTTCTGGTAGGGTTCCCTTGGTAATGTACCGAATGATTTCTTTGCGCCAGTCCGTGCTCGATGTCGACGCTTATGGGATCGAGATTGGTTCGGGGATAGGCTCGGGGTCGGTCTCGAGCTCTTTGATGCTTATTACGCTGCTCTGACCTCGAGGTAGCTCGATGCGGGGATCGGGCAATATGCCGACTGGGATCGTTTGGCGCCATTCGGTACTCGAGTTCGACCCCAAAAAAGCTAACGCATCAGCCTTTGAGTTTTCGGCGCGAGGCACCTTCGAGATGAGGAAGCTATCGAAATTGTTCAATATGATCTTTTCCGTAAGTTGCAAGTACGCACTCATTTGGTTGTCTCGGGCATCGTAGTCGTGGTTCAATTGATTTGTTACGAGCTGGGAGTCGCTGAAAGCTCGTATGCGTCGCGCGCCTATTTCTCTGCGAATCAAAGCCCGGCGATTAGGGCTTGCCACTCGGCCTCATTGTTCAATGCGCATAATCCAAGTCTGAAAGACTGTTCGAGCACGTTCCCGGTTGGCGATCCCCGAACTGTGTCGAGAAGCCGACCCTTCTCCGTATAAACTCCAGAGGTTGTTTATGTTAACTTTTGTAGGCGCCGTAGTCTCGAGCCCGTAAGGGAGAAAGAAGGGGGTTCGGTCGGTCGACTGCCTTGGTGTTGTGCGAAACGCCCATATAACGCCATCAAACTCGTCGGTCCAAAGGCCGTTTTCCTCATCGAGTCACTTTTTCAGTTTGTTGATGATCACTTTGTTGGTCGCTTCGGCCTGACCGTTCCCTTGTGGGTACCGATGAATTGACTTGTTGAGCCTGATTCTCCACTTCGCGCAGAAGTCTTCAAATGTATTAGAGATAAACCGCGATCCGTTGTCGGTGACGATCTCGTATGGTAGCCCGTGTCGACAGATGATAAATTTCCATATGAAGTTTTGAACGTCATTGGCTCGAATCATAGCGTACGCTTTGGCCTCGCCCATTTCGTTAAGTAGTCTGTGATGACTATGACGTACCTCTTTTGGGGCGATTTGGAAAATGGGCCGATGATATCCATTGCCCACCTCATGAAGGGGTAGGCGGCAGCTGATGTGGTTAATGGCTCGGTTGGCGATTTGATCATCGGACCGTGCCTTTGGCATTTCTCACAGCATCGTGCATGGTTCGCGCAATCCACAAGCATCGTTGGCCAGTAGAGCCCGAGCTTGTTTATCTTGAGAGCAAAGGTTCGACCTCCCGAATGGCTTCCTCCGGCGCCCTCGTGGGTCTCTGTGAGGGCTAGATAGATTTCGTCCCCCGCATACACTGAAGGAGAACCCCTGCTGCATTCCATCGGAACAGTTTCCCTTCAAGCATGACATAGTGCACGCTTCGAGTCTTGAGGCGTCGAGCTACCCATTTGTCTTCTGGTAGGGTTCCCTTGGTAATGTACCGAATGATTTCTTTGCGCCAGTCCGTGCTCGATGTCGACGCTTATGGGATCGAGATTGGTTCGGGGATAGGCTCGGGGTCGGTCTCGAGCTCTTTGATGCTTATTACGCTGCTCTGACCTCGAGGTAGCTCGATGCGGGGATCGGGCAATATGCCGACTGGGATCGTTTGGCGCCATTCGGTACTCGAGTTCGACCCCAAAAAAGCTAACGCATCAGCCTTTGAGTTTTCGGCGCGAGGCACCTTCGAGATGAGGAAGCTATCGAAATTGTTCAATATGATCTTTTCCGTAAGTTGCAAGTACGCACTCATTTGGTTGTCTCGGGCATCGTAGTCGTGGTTCAATTGATTTGTTACGAGCTGGGAGTCGCTGAAAGCTCGTATGCGTCGCGCGCCTATTTCTCTGCGAATCAAAGCCCGGCGATTAGGGCTTGCCACTCGGCCTCATTGTTCAATGCGCATAATCCAAGTCTGAAAGACTGTTCGAGCACGTTCCCGGTTGGCGATCCCCGAACTGTGTCGAGAAGCCGACCCTTCTCCGTATAAACTCCAGAGGTTGTTTATGTTAACTTTTGTAGGCGCCGTAGTCTCGAGCCCGTAAGGGAGAAAGAAGGGGGTTCGGTCGGTCGACTGCCTTGGTGTTGTGCGAAACGCCCATATAACGCCATCAAACTCGTCGGTCCAAAGGCCGTTTTCCTCATCGAGTCACTTTTTCAGTTTGTTGATGATCACTTTGTTGGTCGCTTCGGCCTGACCGTTCCCTTGTGGGTACCGATGAATTGACTTGTTGAGCCTGATTCTCCACTTCGCGCAGAAGTCTTCAAATGTATTAGAGATAAACCGCGATCCGTTGTCGGTGACGATCTCGTATGGTAGCCCGTGTCGACAGATGATAAATTTCCATATGAAGTTTTGAACGTCATTGGCTCGAATCATAGCGTACGCTTTGGCCTCGCCCATTTCGTTAAGTAGTCTGTGATGACTATGACGTACCTCTTTTGGGGCGATTTGGAAAATGGGCCGATGATATCCATTGCCCACCTCATGAAGGGGTAGGCGGCAGCTGATGTGGTTAATGGCTCGGTTGGCGATTTGATCATCGGACCGTGCCTTTGGCATTTCTCACAGCATCGTGCATGGTTCGCGCAATCCACAAGCATCGTTGGCCAGTAGAGCCCGAGCTTGTTTATCTTGAGAGCAAAGGTTCGACCTCCCGAATGGCTTCCTCCGGCGCCCTCGTGGGTCTCTGTGAGGGCTAGATAGATTTCGTCCCCCGCATACACTGAAGGAGAACCCCTGCTGCATTCCATCGGAACAGTTTCCCTTCAAGCATGACATAGTGCACGCTTCGAGTCTTGAGGCGTCGAGCTACCCATTTGTCTTCTGGTAGGGTTCCCTTGGTAATGTACCGAATGATTTCTTTGCGCCAGTCCGTGCTCGATGTCGACGCTTATGGGATCGAGATTGGTTCGGGGATAGGCTCGGGGTCGGTCTCGAGCTCTTTGATGCTTATTACGCTGCTCTGACCTCGAGGTAGCTCGATGCGGGGATCGGGCAATATGCCGACTGGGATCGTTTGGCGCCATTCGGTACTCGAGTTCGACCCCAAAAAAGCTAACGCATCAGCCTTTGAGTTTTCGGCGCGAGGCACCTTCGAGATGAGGAAGCTATCGAAATTGTTCAATATGATCTTTTCCGTAAGTTGCAAGTACGCACTCATTTGGTTGTCTCGGGCATCGTAGTCGTGGTTCAATTGATTTGTTACGAGCTGGGAGTCGCTGAAAGCTCGTATGCGTCGCGCGCCTATTTCTCTGCGAATCAAAGCCCGGCGATTAGGGCTTGCCACTCGGCCTCATTGTTCAATGCGCATAATCCAAGTCTGAAAGACTGTTCGAGCACGTTCCCGGTTGGCGATCCCCGAACTGTGTCGAGAAGCCGACCCTTCTCCGTATAAACTCCAGAGGTCGGGTCGTTTCGCCGAGTCGATCCCGGGCGGTAGTTCTGTCACGAAATCGGCTAAGACCTGTGATTTGACCGAGGTTCTGTTTTGAAACTCGATGTCGAACTTGCTCAACTCGACTGCTCAACGAGCCATCCGTCATGACTGGCTCGGGCTGTGCAATATGGCTTGTAGCGGTTGTGTCGACATAACTGCGATTGTATGCGATTGGAAATAAAGTCGGAGCTTTCGAACTCACATTACGACGGTGAGTGCGAGCTTCTCGAGGACATGATATCGGGATTCGGCACCGTCGAGGGCCTTACTTACGTTGAAGATTGGCTTTTGATCGCCTCGATCTTCCCTGACAAGAACACCACGGACCGCGGACCACGGTGAGCACACGTAGAGATAGAGGATCTCTCCGAGTTCGGGCTTCGATAGGATCGGTGGGGTGGTTAGGTATTGCTTGAGTTCCTTGAAGGCCGATTCGCACTTGTCATCCCAGGCAAAGGTTTTGTTGCCTCGGAGGAGCTGATAGATAGGCAGACTTCGGTCGGTGGACATCGAGATGAAGCGATTTAGGGCCACGATTCGACCTGTGAGACGTTGAACCTCTCTTTTATTTTTTGGAGAGGGCAAATCGGCTATCGCTGCGATCTGCTTTGGCTTCGCTTCTATCCCAAGCTGGGTCACGATGTACCCGAGGAACTCACCGGAAGTCACTCCGAACGTACACTTTGCGGGTTGAGCTTCATTTCGTACTGATTCAGTACTTTGAAGCACGACCTAAGATGATCGACGTGGTCGCTTGCCTTTTCTGTCTTTACCAACATATCGTCTATGTAGACTTCCATGGTATCACCAAGCTGGTCGGCAAACATCCTGTTCACGAGCCTCTGGTAGGTCGCTCCACCGTTCTTCAGAGCAAATGGCATGACTCGATAGCAATATGTCCCGCGCTTGGTGATGAACGCGGTCTTCTCTCGATCGTCCGGGTGCATTTCGATCTGGTTGTAGCCCGAGAAGGCGTCCATGAAAGATAGGAGTTCGTTTCCGCCGTTGCTTCGACGACTCGATCGATATGTGGGAGGAGATAGCTGTCTTTGGGACAAGTCTTGTTCAGATTGGTGAAGTCTAAGCAGACCCTCCAGCTTCCATTCTTCTTCTTGACAACGATCAGGTTCGCTAACCACTCGGGATAGTATACTTTGGTGATTGAGCCCGTGTCGAGCAGCTTTGTTACTTTATCGTTGACCGCCTGGGCTCTTTCCGAACCGAGTTTCCCTCGTTTCTGTCTAATTGGCTTGAAGGTCGGGTCGATGTTCAGCTCATGGGTTGTGCTGGATAGGCTTATCCCCTTCATATCTTTGACCGTCCATGCAAAGGCCTCGGCATTCTCTGTTAGAAATTGTAGCAATTCGGATCGGATCGGATAGGTTAGCTCAGTTTCAATGTTGACGCGTCTTTCGGGGTGAGCTGAGTCGATCATGATTGATTCCGATACTTCCTTCTTTGGTTCTGAAGCTTGTGACTGTTCCATCGTTGAGATGTGTAGGCTCACAAAGCATGTGCGAGCCATCTTCTGATCGCCTCGAATGGTGAACACTCCTATGGGAGTCGGGATTTTCAAACATATATGGTAGGCCGATGACACGGCTCGAAGCGATATCAACCAGGGTGTACCCATGATGACATTATAGATTGCGAGTCGGTCGACGACGACGAACTTTACTGTCTTCGTTATTTCCCCTGCGTACACGTCCAGCTTGATCGAACCGATCGTCATGGCGGTGACCCCGTTGAAGCCTGTCAGAGGATTCACGCTTGGCTTGATCTTGCTTTCGGGGATGTCCATGCTTAGGAGAGTCTGCTTGAAGATTAGATCGACCGAGCTTCCTGTATCGATGAAGACTCGCGATAGGTCGTTGTGCGGCATGGCGAGCCCCTTCGTGTCTGCTTTGGTGAATATGATTGGCATGTCGACTTCAGATCGCACTACGCCTTGCTCTGCTCGAATCGCCATCTTCTCATGTTGTTTGAGGGATCGAACCGACCCATGAATGAGCTGGGCCCCTCCCATAATCATGAGGATCTTTCTCTTCGAGGCCGAAGGTGCGTCGGGTGATGCCTGTTGGTTATTGAGTCTTTTGGGGGGAACCGGAGGGTTCGCATTCCCCACGGGCTTCTGCTCCAGATCGAGCTTTTGCTCTTTGACTTTGTCCACTTGAACAAGGGGTCATTCGACCAATACTTCACCTTTGTGATATTTTCCTAACAGAACGTTCATCAGGCTTCGACATACTGAGGTCGCGTGGCCATACTTTCCGTGGAATGTGCAGTATGACTGACCGTCTTTGGTGTCCTGGCCTCGGATCCATTTATTGGACTGTCCCAGGCTCAGTTGGTTGGCCGATCCGACCTGGTTTACTTGGCGTTTGGCCTTGTATTCCTGGTCATAGTGCTGTCGAGGCTCCTGATATTCCTCTTCGATTTGCTCTTTAGGCTTCGGCTTGGGCGCAGGCGGTTTGAGCGTCGAGTACTTCTTTGAGTTCAATGCTTTGTCCTCTTCGACGCGAATGAAACCGCTCGCGTGATGTATCGCGACGTCGAGTAGGTGCGCTTTGTGCTATACGAGGTCCCATCCGAACTCCGACTCATGCCACATGCCCTGCTTAAGTACGCTGATGGCGAAGGAGTCGGGGACGCTTACCTTCGAGAGGACCACCTTGAAGCGATCCATGTAGTTTCTTAGTGTATCCTTCGCCCCTTAGGGCTCGAGGTCATAAAGATCGGAGTCTATCGCATTATCGTGTAAGTAGAGTGAGTAATGCTTTACGAACGCGAATGATAGTTGAAAGAAGTCATCGATCGAATTCGGTCCGAGTCGTGAGAACCATTCCAGAGCCGGGCCTTCCAGGTATTCGACGAAGATTTGACAGTTCGCCGCGTCTTTCTGGTCGGCGGGGAAGTGCTATCGATTCATAGCGTGCGAGAATGCCGCCAGATGCCGCTTCGGGTCGGTCTTCCCTTCATAAGTCGAGATGCAATGCTTCTCAGAGAATCAGATTGGGATAGACATGATCCGTTGAGTGAAAGGGGTGCGTTGAGCATCCTCAATCACGCCGTCTAGCTCCGGGGCCGAGCTTAGGGCCTGGTGGACTTGCGACCTCATTTCCCTGAGTTTCTCCCTCAAGTCTCAAATGTCTTCGTCTCGATCGTCCTGGTCCTCCCTCGAACTGGGTGTGAGGCCTCCGGACTACCGGCGATTGGATTCGCGGGCGTGTGTGGAGTGTTCACACCCCCCAGCCTATCGAATATGGATGGTATCGCGCTGGTGATTCTGTGGCGAGTCGCTCCGGTGGGTTCTGGGCGAGATGGATAGACCGAAGTCAGGAGATCAAGGCGTTCGTTTATTGTCTTGGTCAACTCCTCTTGTTGGTTGAATCGACTCAGGATAGTACCGATTACCTCCGTTAGGTTGAGCTCGCTCTCGGTGATTTGGGCCGGTGTCTGCTCGGCCTGATTTGTCATTCTAGGGGCTTGTTTCAGAGGGCGCGAACTTGTCTTCGGGTCTTACCCCGCACTCTGGGTGTTGAACACGGTTTGGGGCATCGTTTCTTGAATTTCTGCTCGAGCTATGGCGTCGCCGCGCTCGTTCTCTGGATGATCCGATTCCATTTTGCGTGAGAGATATTCTAAGTCCCCTATCTGGCGCGCCAAATGTTGTAACCAAGATTGAGTCGAATGTGTTTTGAGAGGAGGTCGAATTATCTCGTCTATATAATAGAAAATCAGATTACAGAGATGTGTTAACTGGTTCGGATTACAGAACAGCTTGAACCGATATTGTGTTATCTGGGTCGAGCTCGAGCTTAAGCAGAAAGCAATTAATTATCTAAGATATAATTCCTATCTCTAATGGGCCAAAAGATGGCTTTTCTTGTGACTCTTCACCTCCTTTTATACTCCTCTAACAATGTGTTTAAGAACTAATCATGGTTAATTCTTATCCGAACTTTCCCTTCTCTTTGGGCCTTATGATTTGCTTCTATTCATGGTTTTGGACCTTGTGTCTCTTTCTTTAGGATATTTGGGCTCAAACCCAAATATACACCCAACAGTCAATTTGTGAGATAGCCATATTGGAGACATAAATAAAGAAAATAGCCATATTGAACAAATATTAGGGAAGTAACCAAAACTTTGTTGTGAAGACAATTTTAACCTACACGCGGAGAACAAGAGAAGCAAAGCCCTTAGACAAGTCAGAACTCCAAGCCTCAGCTCGACGAGCCGCTACATGACATCGAGAGGTAGAGATCCAGTCAGAGACAAAGTTGTACAAGGCTGAAAGGAAAAAGATTGCTCCAAACAACAAGATAGACAACCCTAGACAGAGCCGACACCTCCATCGCAGCACAAAACTAACCTTCGCTGAGGGCTAAGCTTAACGACGCCAACCTAAAGAGACATGTCCAAGCTAACCATATCCAACCCACAACAACCCAAAAGCAATAGACTACAAAAGAACGAAGCTAGGGACCGATGTCACTGTGAAAGCCAGCCATCTCCGGTTAATCTAGCAAAACCAAAAGAGATCTAATCGGCGGTGGCTAGGTTAAATAATTATCAAAATGAGGTTTCTTCCTTTTCAGACGCTTTAGTAAAGATAAATTCGGTATTATATTGTTTATTTACAGAATATCATAGCCAATGCTCTATTATGGCTAGTCAGCTAATTATAAAAAAATTAGTGTTATCTCGCCAAATTTTTCTTAGCCAAATTGACTATATATATATTGATAAAAAAAAATCTACTCTCATTCCTTAACCTTAGATATGAAATTACAATTCAAACCAAATATATATGTAGTCTCTTCAAGTTCATAAGTTTTTATAAGAAGTTCATGAAAGTATAATTTTCTATGTAACCACTAGATTTTAAACCCGAATCAACGGTTGAAGACTATAACTTCGTTTTTTTTCTTGGGGTCACAGAAGACTACAACTTCGTTAAAACTCATGTTTCGTTCATTACAAAGAACAAACTAAGCTGGTAAACATTAAACTTTATACGAAGTTGTAATGATCTAACCAAATGTTTACTGGTGGGAATATGCAAAAGGAATCTTAAAAGGATGGAGAGGCTATAAGTACATGTATTTTGAAACGTTCATCAAATATGCATTTGCTTTCTTCTCTTTTTGCTTGTTGCGATTTTTTAATTTGCTTTATAAGTTGAGATTGGATTTCAGTATAGAGACTAAACTGCATGTGTTGGAGCTAAATTGTTTGGATTGGTAGCTTAAAGTTTGTTCTTGTTTTTTTAGTCCACGGTTTTGAATTTGAATTTTTTTCTTTGTCGTGGTCTTCAGTTTGATTACTTCTTCACATATATATATATATATATATATGTATTCATATAGTCTTCTTTTTTAGGGACTTTAACCTCATTTGACCCACTAACCAAATTCTAATTCCAAACTGACCTTCTATTTAAATTTTGATTTATTTTTAAATAAAAATAAAGGAAAAACAGAAATATCCTTTTTGAAACAAAGAAAACACAAGCGGAAGAAGACTAGTCCGATACGACTTTATCCAAATCAAACCCAATTCCTTTCGCTTTCGAATCCAAGAGAAAGAGCCGAGTCTTGTTCTTTTCCGCCGTGTTCTTATCGTGTTCTTATCATATTCAAGCCGTCGCCGCCGCCGTAACCCTCCTTCTTCGTGTCTCTTATTTGTGCGAGTCGAACTGTTTTGAGTCTCTTAGTTCGCCGGCACAATCGCCGTCTTCGTCATCAACTTCTCCATCGCCGTCATCAACTTCTCCATCTCCACGTCTTTTCTTGGTAAAACTTTTTCCTCAATTACATGTTTTAATTTTCAGAACAATGATTTTGATTTCAAATGGATTTTCGGTTTTGAGTTTTGATTTGTATTATGATTTTGATTTAAAACAGAAATATGTCAGATTTTACTCAAATAGGAGATGTATTGGTTTGAAATTGAACAAATTGGAAAATTCAGGTTTTTCGTAAAACCAATTTGGGGGTTTTCTGGTCAAAATGTGTTTTGGGTCCGGTTGTGATTTGAAGTTTTTGTGGTATTAGTTGTACTAGGATTTTGATTTGAAAAGGAGATGTGTGGAATTTAGAATTTGGGTTCGGGTTTGAGTAAAACAAGAATTTGGAGAGTATAGTAACTAATTTCATTTGTTTTGTTGCTTTTTTTGCAGAGATGGACCCTTCAGACGCTGGAAGTAGTAGATATGGTCCTAGATATGCTATGAGCAGTGGGTCTGAATCTGAAATAGAGTCCCGTGAGAATGAGGAGGCTACCGCATCACCATTGAAGGTATGTATTCGATCTATATATGCTATCGAAAATGATAGTAATTGTTAACAGTTATACGAGTTGTCATGAAAGAGGCTTGTGAGTGCTTTTTACCATGAGGTGGAGAGTATGAAAGGTTCTGCTAAAGATAGATGGTGCACTCCTGGATTCGTAATTCCTTTGGAGGTAATAGTTTGTCTTTAGTTATGGTTCAATATTTATTAAACATGTGTACTAACTCTATATCTGTTTATGTAGATTATGGCTTTTGAGTGTATATGAAAGCTGAAGAAGGAATTTAGGAAAACTGTTGAAGGTTATGAACATAATTGTCCAAGAATGTGCAAGAGGAAGTACTCAGGTAGCGGTATGAAAGGTTGGCCAGTGGAAGAGCTTTATGATAGTCTCGGCTCTAATAAGGTATGAATGAATCTAATTATTTCTTATAGATCATTTTGTCTAATATTACTTGTTTAAGTTGTACTTCTTTGCATTTTAAGGAAATTGAAAGCATTTTGGAAATAGAACACAAAGCCGAAGAAGAAACTTTGAGGCTTATGGAAGGGGAGGAAGAAGGTACTGGAGGCTTGGACGTGATCTAAGACTCTTGGAATATGCATCTGGAAGCGAATAAAAAGATATGTTGGAAAGAGTTGTATGATATGGATGTGGCATCCCGATCCAAAAAGCCAATGAGTATACCAGTTGAGGACTTGGATCCGGAAAAGAATCCAGCGTTGCTTAAGTTTCTGAAAACTGTTAAAGATATGCTGAAGCTTGAATTGAGTGGGGAGTTTGCAACAAATGAGTACTTAAAGAGGAAGAATAAGAAGTTAAGGAGTAGGTTGACGCTTCTCAGGAGTAAATTTAGGTTTCTTAGAAGTGAAGTGAAGAGTCTTAGGGACAAGTATGAAGGAGTTCATTTAGTCGTATCCAGTTACACAGTAGTATCGGTCTACACACAGTCACTTTTGGGGACTTTTGGCTAGTTTTCAAGTATTTTCATTCAAACCTCGGCACTAATACTACTTTTCTATTAGTATTCATCGAATTGAACCATTTAAACGTATTTACTATCGTTTCGTGTATTAAAATGTATGATAACAACAATTTTGCTTATTTGATAAGAAAATAAGGCTTGTACTCATACATTAACCATGTTTATAAGGTATAGTTTTAGAAAAAAACACATTTCTCTCTAATTTCAATGTTTTTAAGTGCTACCTAAGTTTGAAGGAAATAAAGATGTAGCAATAAGTAATAGGTACAAAAGTGAACATACCATGGAAAGAAAACGTAAAAGAAAAAGAACACAGAATAATAAAACACAGTCATATCCAGTAGTATCAATTATATCGTCTAGAGAGATACGAAAATAATAAAGCATAGTCTTATCCAGTAGTATCAGTTATATCGGCCAGAGAGATTACGAAAATAATAAAACATAGTCATATCCAGTAGTATCAGTTATATCGACCAGAGAGAATTACAAACCAACGTTGTGGTCTTGCATGATGGGCTCCTGCACTCCATCTTCATTTTCCTCTTCACCTCTTCCTCTTCCTCTTCCTCTTCGTCCATGTTCTCCACTTGAAGTGTATCGTATATCTTGATTTTTTCCTTTCTTAACCAAGTGGAACGGAGGCAAGCCGTAGCGGATCTTCTTGAGTTCTACCTGAGGTATCCGCCAAGTTGTAGAATGGGGGTACATGATATATCGTCCTAGTATATCCCATTACCCACATGTCGACCAAATAAAAGTGTGACAAACTCATAATGACGGACCTCCGTCTCTCCGCTTAATCGGATGATAGCTTGTATTGCATGCACACATGGGTACCTGTCTATATCAAAACACTTGCAGGTACAAGTTCTCTTGCTCAAATTAACTATATAAGTCTTCCCGCCAAGGCCAATCACAGCGTATTCATGGGTCGAGCTGTTTAGCTCTTGCGATAATAACTTCTTTCCAATCGGTACATTACTCTCTATCACGTTGTTCACGCGAGGAACCAACTTATGTGACTCATGTATTCCTGCAGATGCCTTCCGATTGGTGTTGAACCATTCCGCTATTTTTTCAAGGATAATATCAATCATTGGTAACAACGTGTACTTTCTAGCTTCTTTAAAAATGCCATTGACTGATTCTACACTATTGGTCGTTAATATGTTGTACCTATCTCCTGGAAAATGACATCTTACCTAATTTTTCACATTAGGAGCATTTTTGATCAAGATACACGGCTGCAGCTGGATACCTTACCCTTAAAGCACAATAAAGTCTTAAGAACTCGTCCTCTGTATAAACCGTAGCGCATTTCATGAACTTCTTCGCCACCGTTTTTTTCTTGGCACAAGAAACACTTCCTTTCATATTTTGAGACAAATGGTATATACAATACCCATGTTTAGAAAATGGGAACACCAAAGCAACTGACTTGAGGAGAGATTGATTTCTATTAGATATAAAAACAAATTTACGAAACTCCAGATCCTTATCTTCAACAATGGTAGGAGTTATCGCTTCTTTCAATTTGTTCATAAACCACATCCAACTATCTTCTTTCTCACCATCAGCTACACTGAAAGCAATTGGATAATGGTGATAATTAGGATCTTGAGCCATCGCAACAATTAGAATACCACCATATGAATGCTTAAGGTGGGTAGCATCCACGATAATGACTTTTCTCATGGCCCTAAACCCTTTAATACAAGCTCCTAACGCAAAGAACAAATACTTAAACCTCGTGTCAGGCTCCCATTCCACCGATGATATTGTTCCACCATTCATCTTCTCTAGCATATACATATAAGACTCCAAATTCAGATAACTCTCCTGTGGACTACCCCGCACATCATTAGCATCTAGTTCTTTTCCTCTCCAAGCAGTGGTGTAAGATACATCAACACTAGCTTTCATTTTAGTCATCTTTATCAACGTTTAGGTTTTGGAGTCTCGAAAGTAGGAGGATACTCTTACCGCAAAATAGAAGAAACTATTGACGCTGTCCCTTTCCTTCTTTTTATCATTGTACTTGCATCAGCTTTAGAACACATATGCATCTTCTCGTGAGTTTCCAACTCTCTGAATCTCGGTCCGGTCTAGCTCGTAGATACCATTTGCAACCTCTTTTTCGATCCCTACATCTGAGCACATATCTGTCTGGGGCTGACTTGTTTACTTCATACTCAAAACAATTCTGATGTGAAGCTATTTAAACCAAATCTTTCACTTCCTGTCTACTTCGAAATTCTTGACCCTTAGCAATATCTATACCATCTTCCCATGGAATACCTACAGCCCCAACTTCTTCCACAACATCTTCCACAAAATCTTCCACAACATCTTCTTGGGATAGATGATGGTTTCGTAACCTTTAAAATCATCAGGAAGAAACTGAGTCTCAAAAAAGTTGGATCTATCATGATCCTTTGACCAATTCGTTCTATCAACACCGAATAAGTCACCTCCTCTGGTGCGGTCCGTATCGGTAAAATGATAGTTTGATCTTGTCCTAAGATCCATCTAGTGAAATCACCTTTATTTGAATAATATCCTCCATAATCAAAACATATGATTGTGCAATTCATTTTTCCTACAAAAGAATAAGAAAAAAACATATATCGTTAATATAATTATGTTTCAGTAATATTAGTCGTACCAGTCATTTCAGTCGTACCAAAATCATATCAGTTGTACCAGTCATATCAGCCGTATCCGTAGTATCAGTAGTATTAGTTACTCTAAAACTCTAAAACACCAATGTAACAGATCTAACTGTCTAAAACTCTTAAACATCAGTAACCCTAATCTCTAAAATTGAAAAATACGTAAATATCATACGTTTGTTATGCAGATCTAACTATCTAACGAAAAACAGAGGGTGCTTTTACTCCTCATTATAATACCCTATGCATTGTCTTTTTTTGTTAACGAAGATGGAGAACCGAAGAACAATGACGACGACGAGCGAGATAGATAGAGGAAGAAGAAGAAAGAAGACCGGCGACGATGTGAGGAGGAGGAATCAAACAATTTAGAGGAGGAAGCTTCCGGATCCGAAGCTTTCTCTGTCTTTCGTTGTTGTCTTAGGTTAGGGTTAATTTTAGGTTGTTGAGTAATTGAATTCGAATTTAATTAGAGGAAGAGATGAAGAATCAATGTTTTCTTCTTGCTCTGTTTTGTTCTTAAACGCAGACGAGAGAGAGAAAGAGGGAAGAGGAAGGCCACGTGTTAGCATTAGACAAGTTAGATAGGTTTGGGTGTTTGGGTTATTTAATTAGATATTTAATTAGGTTTTGATTATTATATCAATAGATATAAAGGGGTAAAGATGAAAAAATAGTTTTTGGGGGTTAGTTAAAATTAAAAGAGTTAGTTAAATTAGTTTTTAGTAGTGGAAGGTTAAATGAGGTTAAAGTGTGATTTATTGTCTCCGCCTACTATTCTCACCGGCCAAGTCTTCTCATTAAAAGATACATTTGGGATGGGGCCAATTTACCTTCTTAATGGGCCCTACAACCTCTTCCGGCCAACCAAAGCCCATTAGTACAAAGCCTGTTGTCACTAATCGTGTAATGGGTATGTTTGTCATAAACCAATTTGTTCCACATTTTATTTCAGAGATACATATTCACCAAAATTTCTCCTGTGGAGAGATCAAGTCCACTATTGTTCCTTTTTTTTTAAGAGATTATCATCACCAACATCCTCCTTTTTGGAGAGATCACTTTTATCTTTTTCCTCTGCTTCGGGGAGAACCAATCCACCAACATTCTCTTTTACGGAGAACGTTTTCAAACGTCCAGGCTTAATTGTCTCACGAGTTAATAATACTTTTGTTCGCTCGCTTTCAACGACAAAAGAACCAGCCTTTTCTAAGGAGCTATTGATTGTTATCTATGGGTACAACCTTCTATCTTTACCTCACTTTGCTTTGTCCTTAATCTATGTTGTAGTTTCGGACTTCTTGGCATTGAGTTCTCTATTTCTCTACGTTGCAATCGCGCCTTAAAATTGATATAAAACATGTTTCGATCCAAATTTTTTTTGTTTCTAATTGGAATTGTAATTTGAGCATGTGGTTTCATTCCTTGTGTGCTTTCAAGATTGTTAGCAAGTTGGCATTTTATCTTTGATTTACAGCTTGAGTTATTATTTTCTGGATTTTTCACTTGAATTCTGTAAATCTTTGTGATATTTCTATTGGTCTGTTGGAATTTTTTATCTCCACTAAAAAGAATTGCTTTGAAAATGAAGTTATATACATAATTTTTTTCTTCTTCTGAATAGTACGTTTATTTCGTTTTGTTTTCCTCTTCCAAAGGGAGACATTTTTAGTTGTTGACTATGTGTTCGAGTTGTAGCCAAAATAATTCGATTCATTTTCGGTTTCTGGAAATTGTGTTCGGTTTCAGAAAAAGTTGTATAGTTTGTCCACACTCGTATACTTAAACATGAAGTTTATATGGAATTAGTATTATACATGATGCTATTCACTTTATTTTAAGCTATATTTTTATTGGTTGATTTTTTATTTTGTTCATTTATTTAACTAATTACTAATTATGTTTTATCAAATTAATTTTCAATTTCGTTGATTTATTTTAAACAACTCATTTGTATTTTTATTGGCTAATTTTTACTTTATCAACGTATATAACTATTTAAATTTTCTTTTTTTGCCGACTTAATTTTCTTTTTATCGATTTGTATTACACTGTTAACTTATATTTCGTTTGGTTCATTTTTTTACTTTGTCAATTGATTTAAAACACTGAATTAATTTTTGTAAGTTAATTGACTTAACTTTTTTTATTGATTTATTTTAAATTGTGGATATAATGTATATATTTTTTAATTGGTTGAATTTTTACTTTTTTGTCAACTTGTTTGAACCATTGACTTAAGTTTATATTTTAAACTAATCACTATCTAGAATCTTTACAAAACCATCCTATTCGTAATTTTTTAACATTAAAACTATTAGATGATCCATTACTTTTAAAGCTTATTTAATTAATTTTTATAATTTAAACTTGGAAAAAAAATCGTTATATAACTGTTCTGGCTAAGCTGGACGATTTAGTGAGGGAGGACGAGCGAATGGAGAAGCAATGATCTTCCTACAATCTCCCCCGAATATCTTCAAATCGAAGACATTAATTGACGACAACTTATCAAGCTTAAGTCTCATCTCTCTTGAGACACACTCCCTATACCCTTCACATTAAGAAATTATACCACCATTAGCAATTCACCAGCTTTATTGTCCACTCACTCATTGTAATTTAGTGGCCACTACGCTCTCATTCATGGCCTCCCACTCCATTACTTATAAAACCAAACCCAAATCTCTCCACCCTTTGATCCAACCACAAACTTTTAGCAGTCTCGAGAAAATTGAACGCGAATTATATAACGAAAAAATTGTAGTCGGACTAAACAACTTCTCATATATTCAGAGGTACGACACCCTTCTTATATTCACTTTCAAAACTTTCTTTTTAATAACAATCATTACAATGTAACATAATTTAAAGAAAGTATTAGTTTTTGCTCATATTTGACATTGGTAAATTTGTGTCTCAGTAAAAAAGCAGTTGGTGATAATTGGTAACGTCCCTATGTTAGACCGAAAAACTATGAACGAAATTTATGATTTAACTGCTTTAGTACCTAGAGATAGGAATTGGTAGTAGTTGGTAACATCTCGATCGATGCTTATTTCTTAAAGTAAAACAATTAAATACAGGTTGATATGTATGGATTGGCTCAAGGAATAAGCACCCATGTTTCACACGGAATAAAGAAAAATTCACAATACGATATGCGATATGTTATAAGCCACGCACACCGATGAGAAAGGTAAAGCACAAATCCACTTAATACTTGTGGTGACATGTAATCGTTTGTTTGATTATCATCTAATTATAACTTCAGAAGATGGAAGAGTTAGCTGTTTAAGAGGTGAAGACCAAAAATTTGTTTTGTGTAGCACGTCAGTTCTTTTCATTTTAGACTATTATTTCATGATTTGGATACTGTGAAGTTTGCTGATTCTGCCAAGTTACTTTGCCTATTTGTTAATTCTGAGTTCAGAAAGGATGATAAATATTGTCTCTTGTTTAATAACAAGGAATGTGAATCGTAAAAACGGGCTGAACAAATACTTTATGATATATCAATATATTAATTACTTTCCAATGATTAGAATTGCATGATGATCCATCAAATGATAAGACCGCTTTTATATAGTACAAGGATTTAGGTGTAAATACAACTATAGTTTATAAAGTAACTATACAAAAGAACTATAGTTAAAGGATCTTGACATCTCATGGTAAAAATTAGGCCTTTGCTTGGGTGCCAAATCCAGGCCCATCAGTAAGCCTCCAGAATTCATTTGAACCGATGGTTCGAATGACAGGGAATTATTTTCAGGCCCAAGTGTTTTAAGGCCCATGAACGGGGTCAACATCTGAGTGGTCCCTAAAAAGGTGTTGGTACATCCCCCCGAGGCGCGACGCTTCAGCTTCCGACCTCTTATCGATAAAAAGAGGTTTCCTCCTCTCATTATCATAACTTTGTTTTCTCTGAAGAAAAAAAACTGCTTTAAGGTAAAGCAAAAATCTCTCTTGCTCCGCACTGGATTCTATTTTCTGTCCCCTTTATTTTTATTTGAAAGAGAGATGTCCGGCTCCAATTCCGTTTCTTCGAACGATTCTACAAAGCTTGTTAGGAGGTCCATCCGCATAACGACCACTGCCGACCATGCTTCTTAGTCTGTAGTATGTGCTGACCATACTTACCAGTCTGTGGTACGCGTCGACCCTCCAGTGGAGTTGATTGCTATTTCTAGTCGCGAGGGCGATTCTTCTAATGAAGAATCGACTTATCCTCCTGCTAGGGTTAGCCTTCTCGACCAGGATGATAAGGTCGGTTCTAGGGACTTTTAAGACCGCCTAGGTTCCGAGCCGGAGGAGGAAGAAGAGGAGGACGAAGACGACAAAGAAGAAGAAGCCGTGGACGAGCGCATTCATTCTCCGGTCAGGGTTGATCCGAGGAATCCACTTGGGCCCGGTTTGGGTCCTGGGATCGAGCTGGTGCGGATTGATAACATGCCCTCTCTGTCGATGGCTGACACGATTCGGGATATGATTCGTGGCCGGAATTTGGAGATCTCTGAGGAGGACATATTGATTTCGTCCATGTATGACCGTCCTTGGACTCCTGTGGAGGGTTTTTCTGTCTATACGAATCATACTTCACTGCTTGCGCGTTGTGGTTTCCGCTGCCCAAACTCCGGTCGAGTAATGTCGTCGTCGGCTTATCGCTATCTCCCAATTCACGCATGTGGCGGTTCGGAACATCGTTACCGTCCTCACTCTCACCGCGGAGATCAGGAGGTCGGTCGATTGTTTCAAAATTGAGGAGATGGTCCAGTTTAAGCGGAAGGGTCGGTCTGGTGGGTACTGCGCACCGTGGTTTTCGAATCTTGGTCTTCTCCCCGAGGTCGAATCCAAAAGGACGAACTAGGAAGCCAACTATTTTTATGTTCGGATTTCTGAAACTTCTATTTGAACTTTGGAGTTTTCCTTCCGGGCAGGATGAAACATTCGGCATAGTTGAGTTTTTGGCTTTTGTGTGGTTAGTTCATAATTTTCGTCCATACCTCTAAATCTCTTATTTGTTTTGCAGGACCGCACTGGATCTGTACCCGTTCTCCTCCTTAGAGTATCGATCACCTACACCTCGTCGTAAAAACCGTGGTGAGCAGAACTGGCCGGAACTTCTGGTACAAAGAGCTCGGAGGTGTGCTCAGCGTATTAACATAGGTAATTCTTCGCCCAACTTTCGGTTACTAATCAAGGAGAAAAATGCTAACTCCTGGTTTTCAGGTCGTCTCAATTTACCACTTGAGCCCTTCGTCCGTTTACTCTTTTAATTCCTGAAGATCGGAAACCGAGGTCGATAAAGGAAAAAGCTCCAGTCGAAAGCGAAACGATGGTGAAGCCTGAAAGAAAGTTGTTAATTATACTGGAGAGAAGGCCCAACAGACCCCTGGCTCCAGCTTGCCAGCCAAGTATGACAAGAACGGCGGGAAAAGGGCCATTGAAACATCCTACTTGAAGTCGGTCTATGCTATTACCCTAGCGAAGAGGCAGAGGGGTGATGCTTTTGGGAAAGGGGTCAGTAAGGGCCATGTGAACAAGAGATCAAAGTCAATTGAACTGGCTAGCTCTAGTGTCCCGACCATGGGAGAAGAGCTTGAGGAGACTGAGGACCCTTCGACCTTTGAGTTCCAGTTTACCTTTCAGGGACATGGAAAACACATCTCTAACGTCCCCGAGAAGTGTGCTGAGTTTCTGCGTTGTGTCCAGGTCATCTTTGCCAGTACGACCCAACTCTGAATTTTGCTGACCAATTGGTCCACACCCTTTATGCTGAGGAACTTTGCCGGGTTGGTTGATTTGTTTTTTCCTTAACTCTGATCATACTCCTCCTTTGTATTCTGCCCGAGCCTGACCAAATATTTTCTTAGGCTATCTCTCATGTAAACTTCATGGCGACCCGTATGGAGAAAACAGAGTTGAAAATTGTCAAGCTGACCTCGGAGGTTGGAGCCCTGAAGGAGAAGTTAGACCAGCAGGTGAAGATCTCTCAGGAGGCTGAGAACGCAAGAAACCGAGAGAAGATGGCGAGGACCAAGATTTGAATGCTTTGAGACCAGCTTGAGCGTGAGAGGAACGAGAAGGACGCCGAGATCCTACTTCTGAAAGAGGAGAATGAGAAACTCAAGGCTGCAGGGATGGATGTAGTTCAGATTACCGTCCATGCGATGATAGGCAAAGCTATGAGTGAGATGAGGATAAGGTATGAGGATCGCCTCGATAATCTTTATCAGTGTTCGGTCGATGCCGAGGAGTTCAACCGTCTCAACTCTTTTATCAATCAAGTAAACTATTCTCTAGAGCTTTACGCCGAGCTGAAGGCAGATGGTATCGCCATCCCTGAGGAGAGGGTTGAGAAGCTCATGGCCGACCTGAAAGAGAGGAGTTCGATGCGCTTGATGTTGAAGTTGCTAAGCCTGAAGACTACCTAGTGAGTCTAGTGGCCAACCATGCTCTCCGGACTTGTCAAATTTCCAACTTGATTTTGGAGAAGGGAGCCGTATACGGTTGAATCGCGAAGGTGTGGTTGTTGTTGAGGGCGAGGAAGTTCCTAGGACGGAGAGGGCACTCAAGGCGGAGAGGGCCCTCAGGGCGGAGAAGGTCATCAGGGCGAAAGGGATGGCGCAGTACATGCTTCTACAAACGAGGAACTCGACCCTCTTTTCCCTATTTCAAAGGTTGACTAGGCTGGTTGTGGCCTATAAAAAAATATTGTTCTTTCGGCATTTTGTGGCCTTTATTTATCTTTAATTTCGAAACATGGTTTTAGTGAAATGAGGTCGAAACTCTTATTTGTCTTTTGTACGACTCATGTCATTTCGATCGTAGACAGATTTTGAGGTCGGTGACCTGTAGTTGGTCCGTCATGTGACCAAGTATGCGACTATGGTCGGCTTACGACTTAGACATTCATAGGACATATTTTGAGGAGGTTTTGGTGATACAGCTGGATCTCCGAAGAGATTACCTACGTACCCGTGTGGTCATGATCAAGTCAGATCGTAGTTTATTGTGTGGCATAGCCCATAAGGGTTTGGCCGGTTTTTTTTTTAACTAGCAGGATCTCCGAAGAGACTACCTACATACCTGTTTGGTCAGGATCAAGCCAGGTCGTAGTTCATTGTGTCCGTTTTTTTTGGAGTAGCCCGTAAGGGTTAGGTTGTAGGCTCTCCGGTCATGGCTCAATAAAAAAGGTGTGATACGTCGAGCCTTGATTAGACTTAGGGTGGAGTTTAGGATGTGTTGAGCGGCGTGGGGAGTGGGTCGTAAAAATAGCGCTTAAGTGACATGGAGTTCCATGATCGTAGAATCATCGTACCGTCCATGGTCATGAGTTCGTACACTCCGGGTCGGACTTTATTAGAGATTTGGTACGCCCCTTCCAGTTTGCGCCGAGTTTCCCGGCCTTGTATTTTGCGGTATTGTCATAGAATTTGCGTAAGACGAGGTCGCCGATGTGAAAACTCCTATTCTGCACTCGCTTGTTTAGAAACAAGCAGCAACTTGTTGGTAGTTCAACACATGGAGAAGGGCTTGGTCGCGCTCCTCTTTGATGTAGTCCAGATTATCGATCAACATACGGTCGTTGAGGTCGGGATTCTGGGTCATCATTACGTGTTGGAGGTTGTTTACGTAAACTTCGGTCGGAGCCATCACTTTGATCCCATATGCCAAGGAGAAAGGCGTTCGGTTTTAAGACTGTCTTGGGGTCATTCGAAATGACCAGAGGACACCATCAGGTTTGTCTACCTAGACACTTTTCTTATCATCGAGACGCTTCTTTAGTTCGACGATTATGGCTTTATCAGTGGCTTCAGCCTGTCTGTTTCCCTGCAGATACCTTGAGTTCGACTTGTTGAACCGTATTTTCCATTTCGCGGAGAAGTCTTCAAACGTCTTAGCGATGAGTTGTGAGCCGTTGTCGGCGACGATCTCGTAAGGGAGGCTGTGCTGACAAATGATGGTTTTCCATACGAAGTCTTGAACGTTATTAGCCTGTATCATGGCGATAGCTTATGCTTCGACCCACTTATTAAAGTAGTCTGTCATTACGATTACATACCACTTCTGATAATATTTGACGAAGGGACCAATGATATCCATCGCCCAGCGCATGGACGGATAAGCCGACGCGGACGTGGTAAGCGGCTCGGTTGGTGAGCTTATCATTGGGCCATGTTGCTGGCACTTTTCACAATGTCGCAACGTCGAGCATGGTTCGCGCAATCTATCAACATTGTCGGCCAGTAGAAACTGAGCTTCTTAATCTTCATTGCTAAGGTACGTCCTCAAGAGTGGTTTCCGCCTTCACCCTCGTGGCTTTCGGCCATGATCAGGTAGATCTACTCTCCGGCCACACACTGGAGGAGGGCGTCGGCCGTGTCCCATCAAAAAAGTTTATCCTCGAGCAGAACATAATGTGCAGCTCGGGTTTTGAGGCGGCGCATTGCCCATTTATCTTCGGGTACGATCAATGATTTCGACGCGCCAATCTTGTTTCCTGATTGGGTCGGCGACGACTGCTACGGGCGAGTTTGGGCCGGTTTCTGTGATTAGTCCAGAGTGGTCGGCGTCTTCATAATCGTTTTTATCGTTTCCACTAGAATAATGCGACGCAAAGTTAGGTCCGAGCTTCTCGCTAAGCTTGCCAGGGTGTCGGCCTCGGAATTTTTTGAGCGGAGAATATTTGTTATGATAAAACTGTCGAAATTCCATAGTAAGCCTTCGACCAGCTTTATATACGCGTTCATTCTGTCGTCCCGGGCATCGTAGTCGTGTTTGAACTGATTGGTTACGAGTTAAGAATCGTTGTAGGAATGAATCCGGTTTGCCTCGATCTCCTTTGCCAAACATAGCCCAGCTATGAGCGCCTCTCATTCGTCCTCATTGTTCGAGGCTCAAAATTCGAGCCGAAACGACTTCTCAACGATTTCTTTGGTCGGCGAGACTAGTCGGATACCAATGCCGGAACCATTCCTTGACGATGATCTGTCTATGTAAAGGTCGGAACAAAATGGTCTCTGATTGCCACGGTCTTCCCTTCTGAGCACGCCGCTTACCGAGGCTTTGGTCACGGACACATAGAGGAGAAGGGTTCCACCGTGCTTGGATTTTGATAGAATTGGCGGGGTCGTAAAGTAAGAAAGGCAACCTTCTGTCTATAGAACGAGATATGAAGCGATTCAGGATGGCTATTCAACATGCCTCGCTTTTGTTTCTGGGGGACGAAAGTTGAGGATCGCGGTAATTTGCTTCTGGTTTGAATCCGAGAAATTTGCCTGATGTGACGCCGAATGAGAACTTGGACGGATTGAGTTTCATGCCATACCGGTTTAGAATGGTGAAACACTCCCAAAGGTACCACCATGGTCGGCTGCGCGCTGTGACTTTACGAGCATGACGTCGATGTACACCTCTATGGTATCGCCGAGCTGGTTGGCGAACATCTTGTTGACCAATCATTGGTACGTTGCGCCGACATTTTTGAGTCTGAAAGGCATGACTCGAAAGCAGAAAGTGCCTTGGTCGGTAATGAACGATGTCTATTCTCGATCTTCCGGGTGCATGTCTATTTGGTTATTGCCATAAAATGCGTCCACGAACGATAGAAGTTCATTGCCTGTTATGCCTTCGATGATGCGATCGATGTGCGGTAGCAGAAAACTGTCCATTGGAAAAGCCTTGTTTAGGTCGGTAAAGTTTACGTACACACGCCAGCTTCCGTTCTTTTTCTTAAGGATCACCGGATTGGCTAGCCACTCTGGGTACCGGATTTCTTCGATGGACCCGGCTTCTAACAGCTTGGCAACTTCGTGTTTTACCGCCCGAGCTGTTTCCACACCAAGCTTCCGATAATTTTGTTTGATCGGCTTATAAGTCGGGTCGACGTTCAGCTCGTGGCTCGTTACCGCGGGGGTCGGTCCCCTTCATGTTCCCTACCGACCAGGCAAAAGTTGATACATTTTAGCCAAGGAAACGGATCAGCTCTGACCGCGTTGGATCGGGGAGCTCGGACCCGGTGGTGATTTCTCGTTGTGGATGGGACGGATCGATGCCAACTTTGGTCGTTATCTGTGTCCGAGGCTCGGTAGCATCGGGTTCCTCCGGGCTGCTAATGTGTAAGTTGACTTTCTGAAGCTTTTGTTTGGCGATGCAACATATCCTGGCCGTCTTTTGACATCCTTGGATAGTATGGACCCCGGTCGAGGTTGGAAATTTCATGCATTGGTGGTAAGTAGATGGCACCGCCTTGATAAAGTACAGCCAAGGCATTTCGAGAATCACGTTATACTCAGCGGGTTTGTCGATAACCATAAATTTGACGTTTCGAGAGATTCCTCCCGCGTAGACCGGCAATTTGATCGTTCTGACGGTCATGGTTGTTAATCCGTCAAAACCGGGCGGAGGTTGCAGGTTTGGTTTGATCTTATCGTCTGGGACGTCCATCCGTCGAAGGGTATCTTTAAAGATCAGGTCAACGGAGCTTCCTGTGTCGACCAAAACTCGCGAGACATCGCAGTTATCAATCTTGAGCTCTATGACGATGGGGTCGTTATGGGGCATGGCGAGATCTTTGGTATCAACCTCGGAAATGATAATTGGTATACCAATTTGAATTTGGCAGTGGTGCCCCTGGTCGGGCCCACCATTTTGGTTTCCGAGAGAGCGTAGCGACGCCTGCTCGATCTGTGCCCCGCCCATGATAACCTTGATGCGTCTTTTGGACGTAGATGGTTCTTTGCTCTTCTCTTGTTTCGGAGGAGGCGGGAGGATGGTCGTCTCTTCGGATGGTTGTTCATCGCTTTCTGTGCTTGCTGCCATTTTTCACTTGTCGTGGCGTATTGGAGGCGGATCTATTTTGACCTCGCCACGTTGGAAACATGTGAGTAGTGCGTCCTCGAGGGTTCGACACTGTTAGGACGAATGACCGGCAACGCAGTGGAAATTGCAGTTGATATATCATGTTTTTCGCCGGTTTTCGACCATGATAAGTCCTCTTATCGAATCTTTTCAATTGTTTTCGAGTCCTTTTAGTGTCTTAACAAGCTATTGTACGTGGGAAGCTCATTTGATAATTATGGTGCGTTTTGGAGTACAAAATGGAGAGAAGCTGAAGTTACAACTTCAAAAGCAGAAATTTGGTCCTTTGTCGATCAACACACTTTATGAGTGTCTATCGACACACTTGTTTTATAAGCGAATAAGCAGAATTTTTGGCGCCTGTCGATCGACACAACTGATGAGTGTCGATCGACACCATGGTTGCATGAAAACTCTATTTTATGACGTTTCACGCTTCCAAATCGGAATCGGAATCTCTTGGAATCGTCGATGAAACACGATTCAAAAATTACGATTTTAGAAGCACCTTGGAAGCGTCCGATTCCAATTTGGAAGCGCCTTGGAAGCGTCTGATTCCATTTGGGAATCGCGATGGAAACTTCTTTTTATTTTGAATGATAAAAATTAAATATTAGAAAGCTTAAAAAAGTTAGATATTTTTATGAAAAACCCTAAAAAATATGAATCATCACATCCCAAGTCACTAAGAAGTAAGAACGATTATGATTTCGCTGATAATCTCTGTAGAAAGACTCTTTAAGCTTCCAATGTATTGCTCAGCAATCTCGTAGAAGAACATCATATATTTCATACTATATGTAATGAAACTATTCTTGAAAGATATGAGTTTGAAGATCTTTCCCTCGACAAACCAGAGTTAGGAAGCAATTTTATTTGATGGAACAAATGAAAACCAACATGAATATTATTGTCTAAATCCCTGATTTTAGTACTATGGGTTGTTTATTCTAGTTAAGTAACTTAATACTTTTATGTATAAGATTTATGATCCAATTTGTAAACGAAGTTTTTCAATTTGGTTTAGTTTTGAATATTAAAGAGTATTTATTCGAAAGGATTGAAGATGAATTGTTAGATTAATATCACTTGTTAGGATTATCAAATTGGTTCTTCATCGAGATTGCTTTAACTCTAATTTAGGATTCGCGACACTAAATTAGATATCCTAGGTTGATAAATTGACACAGAAGTGTAATTGATTAACTTGAACTAGATCTTAGATGAGCAAAATTTCCTATTTGCAAAGGAATTTGGTTTAGGAGTTTTGTGAACAAATTGAACTTAGACTTAACGCTTGCTTAAATTGATTGAATTCACAAAAGAATTTGGCTTTCTATGGTTGTAGGCATAGTTAGTTTTCGCAACGGAAGTTGGTTAATTATACCTTAGTGTGTCAAGTTCGAGAACGATACTTAATTAAATCATGACATTGATTAATCTGCAATTTTGATTCATCCTGAGAATTTCCTGAAAACCTATTGTTTGAAGTCATCATCATCTGTTTTAAATTAGTTTTTGCATTAATTTTACATTATTCCCTTAGCTCAGTTTGAAGTCATACATTCTATTGTTTGATTTGATTCTCAGTGATTCGACACCTACTCTGACTATCTCTTAATTTGAGAGAGTAGCTCAGGGTTAAATTTGAGCATATCAAATTTTGGCGCCGTTGCCGGGGAGTTAAAATCACCTATAGGATTTTGATTGTAGAATTTTGACTAAGCCTTTATTTACTTTGTTACTCATCTTCGAATTGTTCTCTTTTGTTTTTGGTGTTTTAGGTGTATGCATTCTTGTAAAACCACGAGCAACAAGGATCAGCAGCTAGCAGATTTTGTTCCTTAAATAGGAGGTTTAGAACGGGAAAGCAGAAAACAGGCGAAGAAAGCTAAGATGGTGAACCACGTTGTTCTTGTGATTCCGAATGCTCATGGTGAGTTATTTGGCATAGACGGAAACAGGTATAACGACCAGGGAGAAAGGGTCGATGAAGTTGGTAATGCTCTCATAGAGGCAGAGCAGGTTGACGACACAATAGCAATAGAGCGAGCTGAGCTAGATCGTCAACGTGCTGAGTTAGAGGATCAGCGAGCTGAGCTAGAAGTGACGGGCTCAAGCGAATCGTTGACTTCAGGAGGTTGTAGTTAACCAATGCATTTTGGGAGATTACAACCGTCCTGAAGAGTACTATAACAACAGGGCAGCGATTCGGCCTACTAGATTTCGTAGAAGAGATTTGGAGTTAAAGCCCACATACTTCTCTTTGGTGGCTCAACATCAGTTCCATGGGCACCCAAACGAGCATCCCATGGATCATCTGGAACGGTTCGAGGATCTTTCATCGAGCATCAAGGCTTATGATGTGTCTGAAGACTACATCATGAGTAAGTTCTTCCCCTACTCACTTGCTGGAGAGGCAGCCTCTTGGCTGAAACAGTTGGAGCCAGGCTCATTGACGACTTGGAATGACACCAAGAACACCTTCCTGAACAATTTCTACGATGAGTTGCGTTCAGAGGACCTGTGAGCTAAGATCTTTACATTCTCTCAAGGGCCAACTAAAGCATTCAAGGCTTCATGGGAACGATTCAAGGGATATCAAAGAGATTGTCCTCACCACGGGTTTATAGAAGTTTAGTTGTTGGGCATTTTCTACAGAGGTGTGGATTGGAAGCATCAGATGGCTTTAGATGCTGCAAGTAATGGGAACTTCAAAACCAGATTTCTAGCTGACTGTCTTATGCTCATCAAGAACGTGGTTGCAAGCAACAGTATTAAGAAGATTGACGAGGAGAAACGAAGAGAAGCAGGTATGTCAGGTGGACTTGAGATAGTTGAGGTGAAGGCCAGGATTGATTCGGTTCATAATCTTCTAGTGGGGAAGAAGTTGGTTCAATTTGCTCAGGAGGTTGACACATTCTTTCAAGATGATGATAGGGAACAAGAAGATGTCAACTAAATCGACCAGAATGGGTACTCGAATCAGAGATTTGGGAATCAGTCAGAGAACAGAGGGTACAATGGTTATAATCAAAGGAACTCATTCTCAGGATCTCTTAGCTCTCCTACCTATGCTCAGAAATCTCAATACCAGAAGCCATTTGGCAGCAGCAGCAACCAAACGAGCTAAGGATCTTCATCTTATCAACCAATACCTGCTAAGTCTTCTGAAAGCGACACGAAAGCTATGCTGGAAAATATTCTAGAAGGACAGCAAAAGTTGACATTGAACCTCAATGGGAAGATGGACAACATCTACAATGATTTAAATAGGAAGATTGAGGCTATGAACATTCGCATGAAAAAGCTGGATGTTCAGGTTGCTCAAACTGCTGAAAGTGTGAGGAGACAAGAAAGTTATCTTCCAGGAAAGACAGACATGAACCCAAAACACTTCTCCAATTCTATCACATTGAAGAGTGAAGAACAAGTGATTCCAACTATTGAGAAGTGTGAAGATAACGATTGGCTCGTGGTTCTTAAAGAAAATTTGAAATTTTGGAATGCGGACTCTGTCGATCGATACACCTCCTGGTGTTGATCAACACCAAGATCTTACGGCAATTTCGAAATAGACAGTGTCGATCGACACCCACTATGAGTTCCGATCGACACCTACGGCAAATTTCTGTATGAACGTGAATCCATCAACAATGTCGATCGACACCACTAGGGAGTGTCGATCGACACCACTGAGATATGCAGAAAATTTGAAAAATCAATGTGAAATCGCCGTCGAACGTGTCTACAAGCCCAAGATTATGTATCTAAGGAGCTTATACCCTTAACCTATCAACCATTGCAGTGATAAAGCACTTAAGGATAAAGGGAAACAAGCTCCAACATCATTGAGGAAGCTACCAAAGTTGTTGAATCCAAGGATGTTCGTTGTTCTGTGCTCAACCAAATGTGTAGAATTAAAGGACTCGCTATGTGACACAGGAGCTAATGTGAACGTCATGTCTGAGGCTGTTGCAAAGAAGAAGGGGATTTTGGAGTTATAATCTTCAAAGACATATATCGAGCTTATAGATAGATCTTCTACAATTTCGAAAGGTTTCATTCCTGACGTGTTGCTTCAAATAGGAGATTGTCTTGTTCCTACAGAATTTTACATCATTGAGACCAAGGATAACGACTGTAAACCATTGGTTCTTGGTGCACAGTTCCTTGCAACAGTAGGAGCAATGGTGGATTTTCCTAATAAGCGAATCTCCTTCTTAAACATCAATAAGAATGTCTTTTATCCTTCAGTTCTTATCACAGAGACTTCTTGTATGAGCGTTAATGTTGGAGATGAGACGAAGAAGGTTCAAAACGTCCTCAAGATTTCTCCTTCCTCTACACATCATGAAGTCAACAATCCAGCAAGTTCTAAGTGCAAAGAGACCCCCAAAGGCAATCATAAAAAGATCTCAACCCCATTCTCCAAGTGCAGAATTGTCATTCCTTTATAGTTGAAGGAGAAAGAAGAGGTAGTTATCCAAGAGATGGTAAACAATACTATGAAGCTTTTTCCTGGTATTATTCCCTGCAAGTCTGGGGGAGTGCACTTCAGAGATCCACCTCACGTCTAAACAGCTTCGACACAGTCAAGCTAATGACTAAAAACAAGGGCTTGGTGGGAGGCAACCCACGTGTAAGTCTTTTCTTTTTCTTTGAGTCATTTTTCTTTCTTTTGACTTTCAAATTCTGAAACGTTTTATCTCATGACTATATGTTGTGCTATTTGATCGTGTTTCATTTGATTGATTTATAGTGACCTTTAGACTGCTCAAATAACAGAAGCCCCAAAAAGCCACGGTTGCAGATTTTCAACGATTATGTCGATCGACACACTCTATGAGTGTCGATCGACACATCCACGCACCTCCTGTTGATCGACACACTCTATGAGTATCGATCGACACATCCACAGTGTGACGCCCGTAAACCATTTTTGAGGAAAATGGAGGGTCTGTCGATCGACACACGTGGTGTCTGTCAATCGACAGGGCTCTTAAGGGCTGTCGATCGACACACCTAGTGTCTGTCGATCGACAGGTACCCGAATTGGCTGGTTTGCTCGTTCGATTTAAGTCGTTCAATTGGGCCGGGCCGGTTTGGGTAAACCTTAGGGTTTCGTATATAAGGGTTTTTGGCCGCATGTGAGCGAACCAAAGTCCCAAAATCAGAAACAAAGAGTTTTGAGAGGAGTTTCTCTTGTTCCTGACAGTTTGTGGATTAGGGTTTTCGTTCTTGATCGATTTGAGGAGGAATTTCGTGGTGTTTGTAGCTGAATCTGTTTCCAGCCTCATTATCCAGCAAATTCTATCCGAAAATCTAAGGTGAGTGCGTGACCATGGCTTCTGGGCCGGTGGATTCGTTAGGGTTGTTTGGTGGTAGGTTAAAATTGTTGATTTGATCTTGTGTGTGTTGAATCTGTCTGTGAATTGCGTGTGGATTGTTTGGATTGTGTTTATTCGTGCAGGTTTCGTGTTAACGCAGAGGAGGAATCGATCCGAGAGGATTATGATCGATTTCCCATGAATCTGCGACGACCTGTCGATCGACAGGGTCACACGAGAGCTGTCGATCGACACCTAGAGGGTGTGTCGATCGACAGGTGATCGAGGAGCTGTCGATCGACACCTAGTGGTTGTGTCGATCGACAGGGTCCTGTGGAGCTGTCGATCGACAAGCACCGTGGGTGTGTCGATCGACAGGTGTGAGCAGGGGTGTCGATCGACACCTAGTGGTAGTGTCGATCGACAGGCTGCCTGTTGGGCTGTGGTTGAGCCGTGTTGTTGTGTTTGTGTGATTGATTGATGCGTGTTTGCCTGAGCGGATCCATCGCGTCTGTGTGCGCAGTCGTAGATGGGAGGACCGTCTCACTGGGTATTTGTGATAATACTCACGCATCTCTTTTTTTCCATGTGATGCAGGTAAAAGCAAATTGTGATCGTGGAATCATGGCAACGAAGAGGGAGATGATCTAGGGTCTCGGTTTCGTGCTGTGTGGTTTTATTGTTTCCATTTCTGTTTTAGAACTTGGTTAAGTTGCTGGTTTGTGGAATTTGTGTTGAACTGGATTAGATTAATGGAATGAAATGCTTGGTTTATTATTGTTATCCGCTGGTTGTCTGTGCATGTTTGCTTGGTTGTAGAGGATAGCATTTATGGGAATGCTAGTCTGAGACCAAGGGTTTAATGTTTTTAAAAAAAAAAACGGGTCGGGTCGTTTCAGTTTGGTATCAGAGCGATACGCTTTTAGGACGTGCTAGAACTGTTAGGATTGAAATTGGTAAATTTGCAATTCTGTGAGTTTGGGGGTTCTAGATCATCTTCCTTCGAGCCTTCAAAGAGATTACACGGTAAGTGTTGATTGTTGTGTTTTGAGTCTTTCTAGTTCTTAGCTGGTCTGCGTGTGAGTGCAGTGAGATGGCTAGAGGAGCTAGAGGGCGTGGTCGTGGGGGCCGAGGCCGGGGTCGTGGACTTGTTAAGGAGCCAGTCGTGAGTGAGGTTCAGAGTTCCGCGCATGGGCCTGCGGCAGGTCAGCAGTCGGTTCATGATGGGCAGACTGCCAGTGTGGGGGCCAGTGTGGGTCCTGTAGGGGCTGGTTTGGGTCCTGTTGAGGCTGGTGGTGCTGGTGGTGTTGGTCCAGCTGTGGGTGCGGTTGCGGCCGCGGGTGTAGCCCAAGCTAGAGATGACCGTCTGGCTGATCTGCTGAGTCAGTTATTGGAGCGGTTACCGGGGGCGGTGCCAGTGCAGGCTCCAGTGGTGCCACGAGTGGCAGAGGTGCAGCCGAGGGCTGCGGTTGCTGAGGAGGTTCCGTCATATATCCGTATGATGGAGCAGATGCAGAGGATCAGTACGGGTTCCTTTGCGGGAAGTGTGAAGCCTGAGGAGGCTGATGAGTGGCGGATGAGGGTGGAGCGGAACTTTCGCTCGATTAGGTGTCCCGAGGGATACAAGGTTGACCTGGCGGTCCATTATTTGGACGGTGATGCACATCTCTGGTGGAGGAGTGTAGCGGCTAGGTGGGTCGGGACTGCGATGGCGTGGTCAGATTTTGTGACGGAGTTCAACTCCAAGTTCTTTCCTCAAGGGGCGTTGGATCGTTTAGAGGCGAGGTTCTTGGACTTGACTCAGGGCATGAGGTCTGTGCGGGAGTATGACGTGGAGTTTAACAGACTCCTGGGTTATGCTGGTAGGAGCTTGAAGGATGAGCAGGCTCGGGTTCGGAGGTTCTTGCGAGGACTTCGACCAGATTTGCGGACTCGGTGCAGAGGCATCAGGTTCGCGAGTAGAGTGGAGCTGGTAGAGGTGGCTGCGCAGATCGAGGAGGATCTGAGGGAGCAGGCTGCGATAGTAGTTCCAGCTGTTCAGCCTCGAAGGCCTCAGCAATAGCAGGTGCAGCAGGCAGGTCCTGGCAAAGGCAGCAAGCTTGTGCAGGGACAGAAGAGGAAGTGGGATGGCGCTTCGGGATTGGGTCCGAGTGGTCGGGGCTGTTACGTCTGTGGTAGTCTAGACCACAAGAAGGCGAGTTGCCCGAAGCAGAGTGAGGTTCGAGCGGCTCGGACTTGCTATCAGTGTGGAGAGTCGGGGCACATCAGACCGAACTGTCCGAAGTTGCAGCAGTTGGCGGTGGCAGTGGTCCAGCCAGTAGCTCAGTATGGAGCGGTGCAACCTTTGGACCAGATCGCGGCGATGGAGCGTCCGCCGGCTATTGCAGCGCCGGGAGAGCCGAGCTCGAGGCCGATCACAGGTAACTTTCTAATTCAGACTTTGTTAATTCAATAGTGTAGAATTATTGGTGCTTGTTTTAGATTGGTTGCCTGTGATAGAAAGTTAGGTTGCTTAGCACTTGGGAATTGTGTAGGGACCTTGTTTGTAGGTGGGTGTGAATCCCATGTGTTGTTTGATTCGGGGGCATCGAATTGCTTCATTACTCCGGATCATGCTGGGAGAAGTGGTATCCGAAGTGACGCTGGTGAGTGGACTGGACCGGTTATGGTGGCTGGAGGAGAGTTTCTAGCTACGCATGGCCGGGCGAAGGAGGTGGATATTCTGGTAGCGGGAGAGTTGATGCCAGCTGACTTAGTGATTAGTCCGGTGGAACTGTACGATGTTATCCTTGGTATGGATTGGTTGAATCGGTACAGAGCCCATCTGAATTGTCACCGGGGTCGAGTGGTATTTGAACGTGAAGGTGGTAGGTTGGTTTATCAAGGAGTGAGACCGACTTCAGGTAGTCTTGTGATCTCCCTTGTTCAAGCTGAGGCAATGATTGAGAGGGGTTGCGAGGCTTACTTGGCCACGATAGTAATGCCGGAGGCGGTTGGTGGGGTTGCTGTGAGCGATATTCGGGTCGCTCGGGATTTCGAGGATGTATTTCTGTCATTGCAGGGATTACCGCCGTCTCGGTCAGATCCTTTCACGATTGAGTTAGAGCCCGGAACGACGCCATTGTCTAAGGCGCCTTATCGAATGGCTCCAGCAGAGTTGGCGGAACTGAAGAAGCAGTTAGAGGACTTATTAGAGAAGGGGTTTATTAGACCAAGTACTTCACCGTGGGGAGCACCGGTGTTGTTTGTGAAGAAGAAAGATGGTAGTTTCCGGTTGTGCATCGATTATCGAGGCCTTAACCGAGTCACTGTGAAGAACAAGTATCCTCTTCCGCAAATTGATGAGTTGTTAGATCAGTTGAGAGGGGCTACTTGGTTCTCTAAGATTGACTTGGCATCCGGTTACCACCAGATTCCGATCGACGAAGCAGATGTTCGGAAGACGGCTTTCAGGATTCGGTATGGGCATTTTGAGTTTGTAGTGATGCCATTCGGGTTGACGAATGCCCCGGCGGCATTTATGAGATTGATGAACGGAGTGTTCCAGGAGTATCTGGATGAGTTTGTGATTATCTTCATCGATGATATTCTGGTCTATTCGAAGAGTCTGGAGGAACATGAGGTTCATTTGAGGAGAGTTCTGGAGAAGTTGCGGGAACAGAAGCTGTTTGCGAAGTTGAGTAAGTGCAGTTTCTGGCAGAGAGAGATGGGATTTTTGGGTCACATCGTTTCTGCAGAAGGAGTTTCTGTGGATCCGGCGAAGATTCAGTCTATCCGAGATTGGCCTAGACCGAGGAATGCAACTGAGATCCGGAGTTTTCTTGGGTTGGCAGGCTATTATCGGAGATTCGTCAAGGGTTTTGCGAGTATGGCTCAGTCCATGACGAAGCTGACGGGAAAGGATGTTCCTTTCGTGTGGTCGGCTGATTGTGAGTTGAGTTTCGCGAAGCTGAAGACGATGTTGACTAGTACACCAGTTTTGGCGTTACCTGAACCGGGTGAGCCTTATGTGGTGTACACAGATGCTTCGGGAGTTGGCTTGGGTTGTGTGTTGATGCAGTAGGGTAAAGTGATTGCTTATGCTTCGAGACAGTTGAGGAAGCACGAAGGCAATTATCCTGTTCATGACTTAGAGCTGGCTGCAGTGATCTTCGCGTTGAAAATCTGGAGGTCTTACTTGTATGGTGGCAGAGTTCAGGTGTTCACTGATCATCATAATCTGAAGTACATTTTTACTCAGCAGAATTTAAATGTACGACAGAGGCGATGGTCAGAGTTGTTGGCTGATTACGACTTGGACATTGTTTACCATCCGGGTAAGGCTAACACTGTAGCTGATGCTCTTAGTCGTAGAAGGTATGATTCATCTCAGGAGCGGGATGTGGAGAATCTGGTGAGTGTGCTTAGTACGTTGAGGTTGTGTGTTACTTCAGAGGAACCATTGGGGTTAGCGGCGGCGGATCAGGCGGATCTATTGAGCAGGATCCGAGTAGCTCAGGAGCAGGATCCGGTGTTGTTAGATCTCTCCAAGGCTGCTAGTTCCGAATATCAGGTTTCTGCTAACGGTACTATCTTAGTGCATGGACGAGTCTGTGTTCCTAAGGATGAGGACCTGAGGCAGGATATTCTGAGAGAAGCTCATGCGAGTAAGTTTTCGATTCATCTGGGAGCGACTAAGATGTATCGGGATTTGAAACGGTATTATCATTGGGTCGGGATGAAGAGAGATGTGGCAGATTGGGTTGCAGCTTGCAATGTGTGTCAGTTGGTGAAGGCAGAACATCAAGTTCCTAGTGGCTTATTGCAGAGTCTACCCATTCCAGAGTGGAAGTGGGACATGATTACCATGGATTTCGTAGTAGGGTTGCCGGTTTCTCGGACCTATGATGCGATTTGGGTGATTGTGGACCGACTGACTAAGTCCGCACATTTTCTGGCCATTAAGAAGACAAATGGAGCTGAGGTCTTGGCTAAGAAGTATGTGAAGGAAATTGTGAGGTTGCATGGAGTGCCAGCGAGTATCGTGTCGGATCGAGATCCGAGGTTTGCTTCAGTGTTCTGGAGAGCGTTTCAGGCTGAGATGGGCACTAAGGTGCACATGAGTACACCTAATCATCCGCAGACGGATGGGCAGTCCGAAAGGACGATTCAGACACTGGAAGACCTGTTGAGAATGTGCGTGCTAGATTGGGGTGGTCATTGGGCGGATCACTTGAGTTTGGTGGAGTTCGCATATAACAACAGTTTTCAGGCGAGTATCGGAATGGCTCCTTTTGAGGCGTTGTATGGGAGGCCATGTCGTACTCCGCTATGTTTTACCCAAGTGGGGGAGAGGAGCATCTTTGGGGCTGATTTTGTTCAGGAGACGACGGAGAAGATCCGTGTCGTGAAGCTGAACATGAAAGAGGCTCAGGATCGGCAGAAGAGTTATGCCGATAGGAGAAGGAAAGAGTTGGAGTTTGCAGTCGGAGATCGAGTGTTTCTCAAGATGGCTATGATGCGGGGTCTGAACAGTTCCATATCCGAGGATAAGCTGAGTACGAGGTACATGGGTCCGTTCCGGGTTGTGGAACGTGTGGGACCAGTTGCTTATCGGTTGGAGCTGCCTCCAATTATGGAGAAATTCCATGATGTGTTTCATGTTTCGAAACTCAGGAGATGCTTGCATGCTTCTGAGGAGGTAGTAGTGACGATTCCTGCGGATCTTCAGCCAAATCTGACTGTTGGGATGAGGCCGGTTAGGATTCTTGAGAGAAGTATCAAGGTTCTGCGCCGGAAGAGAGTGCCGTTGTTGAGAGTCTTGTGGGACTGTGACGGTATTCAGGAGGAGACTTGGGAACCAGAGGCAAAGATGAAAACGAAGTTCAAGAAGTGGTTCGAGAAGCAAGCAGAAGAGTGAATTCGTTTTTTTTCTTTGTGGTTTCCAGTTTCAGTTTTTGTGTTGTGATCACCGTGTGTGGTGAAGTTTTTGGTTGTGGATTTTTGTATTTTCATTAAGTTGTAATGATTATGACATTTTTCCAGTGAATAAGAAAGTGTTTTTCTTATGTGTTTGACTTTGAGAGTCATTGTTCGTGGTTAGAGAACCTCGGAATGGAAGTTTTATTGTGGATAGAACTTGCCAGTTTCGGTGGGGACTCTAACGGTTTGTGTGTGTGTGTGTGAGAGAGTCTCGGAATAGAAGTTTTACGGTGGTTAGAACTGTCTAGTTCCGGGGAGACTCTGCGGGGACATCCGAGGTGAGGGATGGTCCGGGTGATCTGTGATGATCACGATTGTGATGATATTCCGGGAGAGGAATATCATGTGAGACCTTAGGAGGTAGTTCCGGTCAGAGGTGCATTATAGACGTTAGGAATTGATTGCATAGCTCAGAGATAGACATCGGTCTTTCTTGGAGATTAGTCTCCGGCAGATATTGAGAGATGCGTCTCTCCGGGGGACAGTGGGTTCCCCGCATACCGATCGTTCGTCAGGACTGCGCGGACTGAGATCGTGAGGGTATGGGGATAGTTTGGGAGGTTGCGACCTCTGGCAGATCTCTGCATACCGAGAGCTTGATAGACTGTGTGTCTTGATGGATTGAGGTGTGTTGTGATGATTGAGTATCGAACACCGTCAGGACTGCGCGGACTGAGGTGGGTTGATACTAGACACCTAGAGCTGAGGGGTGACGATCCCGAAGGCTAGATGGTGGCTATGAGTTATGAGCTATGGGCAATCAATGTCTGAGACGGGTGTATGTGCATAGGACAAATGTGAACCTCGAGAGGGTCTAGGAGATGTAGTCTCCGGTGTTGCTGGCGGGTTAGGCCAGGGTAGATTGTTGAGTAGTGTTGGAGGATTCGAGGATGAATCCAGTTTTAGTGGGGGAGAATTGTGACGCCCGTAAACCATTTTTGAGGAAAATGGAGGGGCTGTCGATCGACACACGTGGTGTCTGTCGATCGATAGAGCTCTTAAGGGCTGTCGATCGACACACCTAGTGTATGTCGATCGACAGGTACCCGAATTGGCTGGTTTGCTCGTTCGATTTAAGTCGTTCAATTGGGCCGGGCCGGTTTGGGTAAACCTTAGGGTTTCGTATATAAGGGTTTTTGGCCGCATGTGAGCGAACCAAAGTCCCAAAATCAGAAACAAAGAGTTTTGAGAGGAGTTTCTCTTGTTCCTGACAGTTTGTGGATTAGGGTTTTCGTTCTTGATCGATTTGAGGAGGAATTTCGTGGTGTTTGTAGCTGAATCTGTTTCCAGCCTCATTATCCAGCAAATTCTATCCGAGAATCTAAGGTGAGTGCGTAACCATGGCTTCTGTGCCGGTGGATTCGTTAGGGTTGTTTGGTGGTAGGTTAAAATTGTTGATTTGATCTTGTGTGTGTTGAATCTGTCTGTGAATTGCGTGTGGATTGTTTGGATTGTGTTTATTCGTGCAGGTTTCGTGTTAACGCAGAGGAGGAATCGATCCGAGAGGATTATGATCGATTTCCCATGAATCTGCGACGACCTGTCGATCGACAGCCCTTGGGTGTGTCGATCGACAGGGTCACACGAGAGCTGTCGATCGACACCTAGAGGGTGTGTCGATCGACAGGGTCCTGTGGAGCTGTCGATCGACAGGCACCGTGCGTGTGTCGATCGACAGGTGTGAGCAGGGGTGTCGATCGACACCTAGTGGTAGTGTCGATCGACAGGCTGCCTGTTGGGCTGTGGTTGAGCCGTGTTGTTGTGTTTGTGTGATTGATTGATGCGTGTTTGCCTGAGCGGATCCATCGCGTCTGTGTGCGCAGTCGTAGATGGGAGGACCGTCTCACTGGGTATTTGTGATAATACTCACGCATCTCTTTTTTTCCATGTGATGCAGGTAAAAGCAAATTGTGATCGTGGAATCATGGCAACGAAGAGGGAGATGATCTAGGGTCTCGGTTTCGTGCTGTGTGGTTTTATTGTTTCCATTTCTGTTTTAGAACTTGGTTAAGTTGCTGGTTTGTGAAATTTGTGTTGAACTGGATTAGATTAATGGAATGAAATGCTTGGTTTATTATTGTTATCCGCTGGTTGTCTGTGCATGTTTGCTTGGTTGTAGAGGATAGCATTTATGGGAATGCTAGTCTGAGACCAAGGGTTTAATGTTTTTAAAAAAAAAAAACGGGTCGGGTCGTTTCAGTTTGGTATCAGAGCGATACGCTTTTAGGACGTGCTAGAACTGTTAGGATTGAAATTGGTAAATTTGCAATTCTGTGAGTTTGGGGGTTCTAGATCATCTTCCTTCGAGCCTTCAAAGAGATTACACGGTAAGTGTTGATTGTTGTGTTTTGAGTCTTTCTAGTTCTTAGCTGGTCTGCGTGTGAGTGCAGTGAGATGGCTAGAGGAGCTAGAGGGCGTGGTCGTGGGGGCCGAGGCCGGGGTCGTGGACTTGTTAAGGAGCCAGTCGTGAGTGAGGTTCAGAGTTCCGCGCATGGGCCTGCGGCAGGTCAGCAGTCGGTTCATGATGGGCAGACTGCCAGTGTGGGGGCCAGTGTGGGTCCTGTAGGGGCTGGTTTGGGTCCTGTTGAGGCTGGTGGTGCTGGTGGTGTTGGTCCAGCTGTGGGTGCGGTTGCGGCCGCGGGTGTAGCCCAAGCTAGAGATGACCGTCTGGCTGATCTGCTGAGTCAGTTATTGGAGCGGTTACCGGGGGCGGTGCCAGTGCAGGCTCCAGTGGTGCCACGAGTGGCAGAGGTGCAGCCGAGGGCTGCGGTTGCTGAGGAGGTTCCGTCATATATCCGTATGATGGAGCAGATGCAGAGGATCAGTACGGGTTCCTTTGCGGGAAGTGTGAAGCCTGAGGAGGCTGATGAGTGGCGGATGAGGGTGGAGCGGAACTTTCGCTCGATTAGGTGTCCCGAGGGATACAAGGTTGACCTGGCGGTCCATTATTTGGACGGTGATGCACATCTCTGGTGGAGGAGTGTAGCGGCTAGGTGGGTCGGGACTGCGATGGCGTGGTCAGATTTTGTGACGGAGTTCAACTCCAAGTTCTTTCCTCAAGGGGCGTTGGATCGTTTAGAGGCGAGGTTCTTGGACTTGACTCAGGGCATGAGGTCTGTGCGGGAGTATGACGTGGAGTTTAACAGACTCCTGGGTTATGCTGGTAGGAGCTTGAAGGATGAGCAGGCTCGGGTTCGGAGGTTCTTGCGAGGACTTCGACCAGATTTGCGGACTCGGTGCAGAGGCATCAGGTTCGCGAGTAGAGTGGAGCTGGTAGAGGTGGCTGCGCAGATCGAGGAGGATCTGAGGGAGCAGGCTGCGATAGTAGTTCCAGCTGTTCAGCCTCGAAGGCCTCAGCAATAGCAGGTGCAGCAGGCAGGTCCTGGCAAAGGCAGCAAGCTTGTGCAGGGACAGAAGAGGAAGTGGGATGGCGCTTCGGGATCGGGTCCGAGTGGTCGGGGCTGTTACGTCTGTGGTAGTCTAGACCACAAGAAGGCGAGTTGCCCGAAGCAGAGTGAGGTTCGAGCGGCTCGGACTTGCTATCAGTGTGGAGAGTCGGGGCACATCAGACCGAACTGTCCGAAGTTGCAGCAGTTGGCGGTGGCAGTGGTCCAGCCAGTAGCTCAGTATGGAGCGGTGCAACCTTTGGACCAGATCGCGGCGATGGAGCGTCCGCCGGCTATTGCAGCGCCGGGAGAGCCGAGCTCGAGGCCGATCACAGGTAACTTTCTAATTCAGACTTTGTTAATTCAATAGTGTAGAATTATTGGTGCTTGTTTTAGATTGGTTGCCTGTGATAGAAAGTTAGGTTGCTTAGCACTTGGGAATTGTGTAGGGACCTTGTTTGTAGGTGGGTGTGAATCCCATGTGTTGTTTGATTCGGGGGCATCGAATTGCTTCATTACTCCGGATCATGCTGGGAGAAGTGGTATCCGAAGTGACGCTGGTGAGTGGACTGGACCGGTTATGGTGGCTGGAGGAGAGTTTCTAGCTACGCATGGCCGGGCGAAGGAGGTGGATATTCTGGTAGCGGGAGAGTTGATGCCAGCTGACTTAGTGATTAGTCCGGTGGAACTGTACGATGTTATCCTTGGTATGGATTGGTTGAATCGGTACAGAGCCCATCTGAATTGTCACCGGGGTCGAGTGGTATTTGAACGTGAAGGTGGTAGGTTGGTTTATCAAGGAGTGAGACCGACTTCAGGTAGTCTTGTGATCTCCCTTGTTCAAGCTGAGGCAATGATTGAGAGGGGTTGCGAGGCTTACTTGGCCACGATAGTAATGCCGGAGGCGGTTGGTGGGGTTGCTGTGAGCAATATTCGGGTCGCTCGGGATTTCGAGGATGTATTTCTGTCATTGCAGGGATTACCGCCGTCTCGGTCAGATCCTTTCACGATTGAGTTAGAGCCCGGAACGACGCCATTGTCTAAGGCGCCTTATCGAATGGCTCCAGCAGAGTTGGCGGAACTGAAGAAGCAGTTAGAGGACTTATTAGAGAAGGGGTTTATTAGACCAAGTACTTCACCGTGGGGAGCACCGGTGTTGTTTGTGAAGAAGAAAGATGGTAGTTTCCGGTTGTGCATCGATTATCGAGGCCTTAACCGAGTCACTGTGAAGAACAAGTATCCTCTTCCGCAAATTGATGAGTTGTTAGATCAGTTGAGAGGGGCTACTTGGTTCTCTAAGATTGACTTGGCATCCGGTTACCACCAGATTCCGATCGACGAAGCAGATGTTCGGAAGACGGCTTTCAGGATTCGGTATGGGCATTTTGAGTTTGTAGTGATGCCATTCGGGTTGACGAATGCCCCGGCGGCATTTATGAGATTGATGAACGGAGTGTTCCAGGAGTATCTGGATGAGTTTGTGATTATCTTCATCGATGATATTCTGGTCTATTCGAAGAGTCTGGAGGAACATGAGGTTCATTTGAGGAGAGTTCTGGAGAAGTTGCGGGAACAGAAGCTGTTTGCGAAGTTGAGTAAGTGCAGTTTCTGGCAGAGAGAGATGGGATTTTTGGGTCACATCGTTTCTGCAGAAGGAGTTTCTGTGGATCCGGCGAAGATTCAGTCTATCCGAGATTGGCCTAGACCGAGGAATGCAACTGAGATCCGGAGTTTTCTTGGGTTGGCAGGCTATTATCGGAGATTCGTCAAGGGTTTTGCGAGTATGGCTCAGTCCATGACGAAGCTGACGGGAAAGGATGTTCCTTTCGTGTGGTCGGCTGATTGTGAGTTGAGTTTCGCGAAGCTGAAGACGATGTTGACTAGTACACCAGTTTTGGCGTTACCTGAACCGGGTGAGCCTTATGTGGTGTACACAGATGCTTCGGGAGTTGGCTTGGGTTGTGTGTTGATGCAGTAGGGTAAAGTGATTGCTTATGCTTCGAGACAGTTGAGGAAGCACGAAGGCAATTATCCTGTTCATGACTTAGAGCTGGCTGCAGTGATCTTCGCGTTGAAAATCTGGAGGTCTTACTTGTATGGTGGCAGAGTTCAGGTGTTCACTGATCATCATAATCTGAAGTACATTTTTACTCAGCAGAATTTAAATGTACGACAGAGGCGATGGTCAGAGTTGTTGGCTGATTACGACTTGGACATTGTTTACCATCCGGGTAAGGCTAACACTGTAGCTGATGCTCTTAGTCGTAGAAGGTATGATTCATCTCAGGAGCGGGATGTGGAGAATCTGGTGAGTGTGCTTAGTACGTTGAGGTTGTGTGTTACTTCAGAGGAACCATTGGGGTTAGCGGCGGCGGATCAGGCGGATCTATTGAGCAGGATCCGAGTAGCTCAGGAGCAGGATCCGGTGTTGTTAGATCTCTCCAAGGCTGCTAGTTCCGAATATCAGGTTTCTGCTAACGGTACTATCTTAGTGCATGGACGAGTCTGTGTTCCTAAGGATGAGGACCTGAGGCAGGATATTCTGAGAGAAGCTCATGCGAGTAAGTTTTCGATTCATCTGGGAGCGACTAAGATGTATCGGGATTTGAAACGGTATTATCATTGGGTCGGGATGAAGAGAGATGTGGCAGATTGGGTTGCAGCTTGCAATGTGTGTCAGTTGTGAAGGCAGAACATCAAGTTCCTAGTGGCTTATTGCAGAGTCTACCCATTCCAGAGTGGAAGTGGGACATGATTACCATGGATTTCGTAGTAGGGTTGCCGGTTTCTCGGACCTATGATGCGATTTGGGTGATTGTGGACCGACTGACTAAGTCCGCACATTTTCTGGCCATTAAGAAGACAAATGGAGCTGAGGTCTTGGCTAAGAAGTATGTGAAGGAAATTGTGAGGTTGCATGGAGTGCCAGCGAGTATCGTGTCGGATCGAGATCCGAGGTTTGCTTCAGTGTTCTGGAGAGCGTTTCAGGCTGAGATGGGCACTAAGGTGCACATGAGTACACCTAATCATCCGCAGACGGATGGGCAGTCCGAAAGGACGATTCAGACACTGGAAGACCTGTTGAGAATGTGCGTGCTAGATTGGGGTGGTCATTGGGCGGATCACTTGAGTTTGGTGGAGTTCGCATATAACAACAGTTTTCAGGCGAGTATCGGAATGGCTCCTTTTGAGGCGTTGTATGGGAGGCCATGTCGTACTCCGCTATGTTTTACCCAAGTGGGGGAGAGGAGCATCTTTGGGGCTGATTTTGTTCAGGAGACGACGGAGAAGATCCGTGTCGTGAAGCTGAACATGAAAGAGGCTCAGGATCGGCAGAAGAGTTATGCCGATAGGAGAAGGAAAGAGTTGGAGTTTGCAGTCGGAGATCGAGTGTTTCTCAAGATGGCTATGATGCGGGGTCTGAACAGTTCCATATCCGAGGATAAGCTGAGTACGAGGTACATGGGTCCGTTCCGGGTTGTGGAACGTGTGGGACCAGTTGCTTATCGGTTGGAGCTGCCTCCAATTATGGAGAAATTCCATGATGTGTTTCATGTTTCGAAACTCAGGAGATGCTTGCATGCTTCTGAGGAGGTAGTAGTGACGATTCCTGCGGATCTTCAGCCAAATCTGACTGTTGGGATGAGGCCGGTTAGGATTCTTGAGAGAAGTATCAAGGTTCTGCGCCGGAAGAGAGTGCCGTTGTTGAGAGTCTTGTGGGACTGTGACGGTATTCAGGAGGAGACTTGGGAACCAGAGGCAAAGATGAAAACGAAGTTCAAGAAGTGGTTCGAGAAGCAAGCAGAAGAGTGAATTCGTTTTTTTCTTTGTGGTTTCCAGTTTCAGTTTTTGTGTTGTGATCACCGTGTGTGGTGAAGTTTTTGGTTGTGGATTTTTGTATTTTCATTAAGTTGTAATGATTATGACATTTTTCCAGTGAATAAGAAAGTGTTTTTCTTATGTGTTTGACTTTGAGAGTCATTGTTCGTGGTTAGAGAACCTCGGAATGGAAGTTTTATTGTGGATAGAACTTGCCAGTTTCGGTGGGGACTCTAACGGTTTGTGTGTGTGTGTGTGAGAGAGTCTCGGAATAGAAGTTTTACGGTGGTTAGAACTGTCTAGTTCCGGGGAGACTCTGCGGGGACATCCGAGGTGAGGGATGGTCCGGGTGATCTGTGATGATCACGATTGTGATGATATTCCGGGAGAGGAATATCATGTGAGACCTTAGGAGGTAGTTCCGGTCAGAGGTGCATTATAGACGTTAGGAATTGATTGCATAGCTCAGAGATAGACATCGGTCTTTCTTGGAGATTAGTCTCCGGCAGATATTGAGAGATGCGTCTCTCCGGGGGACAGTGGGTTCCCCGCATACCGATCGTTCGTCAGGACTGCGCGGACTGAGATCGTGAGGGTATGGGGATAGTTTGGGAGGTTGCGACCTCTGGCAGATCTCTGCATACCGAGAGCTTGATAGACTGTGTGTCTTGATGGATTGAGGTGTGTGGAGATGATTGAGTATCGAACACCGTCAGGACTGCGCGGACTGAGGTGGGTTGATACTAGACACCTAGAGCTGAGGGGTGACGATCCCGAAGGCTAGATGGTGGCTATGAGTTATGAGCTATGGGCAATCAATGTCTGAGACGGGTGTATGTGCATAGGACAGATGTGAACCTCGAGAGGGTCTAGGAGATGTAGTCTCCGGTGTTGCTGGCGGGTTAGGCCAGGGTAGATTGTTGAGTAGTGTTGGAGGATTCGAGGATGAATCCAGTTTTAGTGGGGGAGAATTGTGACGCCCGTAAACCATTTTTGAGGAAAATGGAGGGGCTGTCGATCGACACACGTGGTGTCTGTCGATCGATAGAGCTCTTAAGGGCTGTCGATCGACACACCTAGTGTATGTCGATCGACAGGTACCCGAATTGGCTGGTTTGCTCGTTCGATTTAAGTCGTTCAATTGGGCCGGGCCGGTTTGGGTAAACCTTAGGGTTTCGTATATAAGGGTTTTTGGCCGCATGTGAGCGAACCAAAGTCCCAAAATCAGAAACAAAGAGTTTTGAGAGGAGTTTCTCTTGTTCCTGACAGTTTGTGGATTAGGGTTTTCGTTCTTGATCGATTTGAGGAGGAATTTCGTGGTGTTTGTAGCTGAATCTGTTTCCAGCCTCATTATCCAGCAAATTCTATCCGAGAATCTAAGGTGAGTGCGTAACCATGGCTTCTGTGCCGGTGGATTCGTTAGGGTTGTTTGGTGGTAGGTTAAAATTGTTGATTTGATCTTGTGTGTGTTGAATCTGTCTGTGAATTGCGTGTGGATTGTTTGGATTGTGTTTATTCGTGCAGGTTTCGTGTTAACGCAGAGGAGGAATCGATCCGAGAGGATTATGATCGATTTCCCATGAATCTGCGACGACCTGTCGATCGACAGCCCTTGGGTGTGTCGATCGACAGGGTCACACGAGAGCTGTCGATCGACACCTAGAGGGTGTGTCGATCGACAGGGTCCTGTGGAGCTGTCGATCGACAGGCACCGTGCGTGGTGTCGATCGACAGGTGTGAGCAGGGGTGTCGATCGACACCTAGTGGTAGTGTCGATCGACAGGCTGCCTGTTGGGCTGTGGTTGAGCCGTGTTGTTGTGTTTGTGTGATTGATTGATGCGTGTTTGCCTGAGCGGATCCATCGCGTCTGTGTGCGCAGTCGTAGATGGGAGGACCGTCTCACTGGGTATTTGTGATAATACTCACGCATCTCTTTTTTTCCATGTGATGCAGGTAAAGCAAATTGTGATCGTGGAATCATGGCAACGAAGAGGGAGATGATCTAGGGTCTCGGTTTCGTGCTGTGTGGTTTTATGTTTCCATTTCTGTTTTAGAACTTGGTTAGTTGCTGGTTTGTGAATTTGTGTTGAACTGGATTAGATTAATGGAATGAAATGCTTGGTTTATTATTGTTATCCGCTGGTTGTCTGTGCATGTTTGCTTGGTTGTAGAGGATAGCATTTATGGGAATGCTAGTCTGAGACCAAGGGTTTAATGTTTTTAAAAAAAAAAAACGGGTCGGGTCGTTTCAGTTTGGTATCAGAGCGATACGCTTTTAGGACGTGCTAGAACTGTTAGGATTGAAATTGGTAAATTGCAATTCTGTGAGTTTGGGGGTTCTAGATCATCTTCCTTCGAGCCTTCAAAGAGATTACACGGTAAGTGTTGATTGTTGTGTTTTGAGTCTTTCTAGTTCTTAGCTGGTCTGCGTGTGAGTGCAGTGAGATGGCTAGAGGAGCTAGAGGGCGTGGTCGTGGGGGCCGAGGCCGGGGTCGTGGACTTGTTAGGAGCCAGTCGTGAGTGAGGTTCAGAGTTCCGCGCATGGGCCTGCGGCAGGTCAGCAGTCGGTTCATGATGGGCAGACTGCCAGTGTGGGGGCCAGTGTGGGTCCTGTAGGGGCTGGTTTGGGTCCTGTTGAGGCTGGTGGTGCTGGTGGTGTTGGTCCAGCTGTGGGTGCGGTTGCGGCCGCGGGTGTAGCCCAAGCTAGAGATGACCGTCTGGCTGATCTGCTGAGTCAGTTATTGGAGCGGTTACCGGGGGCGGTGCCAGTGCAGGCTCCAGTGGTGCCACGAGTGGCAGAGGTGCAGCCGAGGGCTGCGGTTGCTGAGGAGGTTCCGTCATATATCCGTATGATGGAGCAGATGCAGAGGATCAGTACGGGTTCCTTTGCGGGAAGTGTGAAGCCTGAGGAGGCTGATGAGTGGCGGATGAGGGTGGAGCGGAACTTTCGCTCGATTAGGTGTCCCGAGGGATACAAGGTTGACCTGGCGGTCCATTATTTGGACGGTGATGCACATCTCTGGTGGAGGAGTGTAGCGGCTAGGTGGGTCGGGACTGCGATGGCGTGGTCAGATTTTGTGACGGAGTTCAACTCCAAGTTCTTTCCTCAAGGGGCGTTGGATCGTTTAGAGGCGAGGTTCTTGGACTTGACTCAGGGCATGAGTCTGTGCGGGAGTATGACGTGGAGTTTAACAGACTCCTGGGTTATGCTGGTAGGAGCTTGAAGGATGAGCAGGCTCGGGTTCGGAGGTTCTTGCGAGGACTTCGACCAGATTTGCGGACTCGGTGCAGAGGCATCAGGTTCGCGAGTAGAGTGGAGCTGGTAGAGGTGGCTGCGCAGATCGAGGAGGATCTGAGGGAGCAGGCTGCGATAGTAGTTCCAGCTGTTCAGCCTCGAAGGCCTCAGCAATAGCAGGTGCAGCAGGCAGGTCCTGGCAAAGGCAGCAAGCTTGTGCAGGGACAGAAGAGGAAGTGGGATGGCGCTTCGGGATCGGGTCCGAGTGGTCGGGGCTGTTACGTCTGTGGTAGTCTAGACCACAAGAAGGCGAGTTGCCCGAAGCAGAGTGAGGTTCGAGCGGCTCGGACTTGCTATCAGTGTGGAGAGTCGGGGCACATCAGACCGAACTGTCCGAAGTTGCAGCAGTTGGCGGTGGCAGTGGTCCAGCCAGTAGCTCAGTATGGAGCGGTGCAACCTTTGGACCAGATCGCGGCGATGGAGCGTCCGCCGGCTATTGCAGCGCCGGGAGAGCCGAGCTCGAGGCCGATCACAGGTAACTTTCTAATTCAGACTTTGTTAATTCAATAGTGTAGAATTATTGGTGCTTGTTTTAGATTGGTTGCCTGTGATAGAAAGTTAGGTTGCTTAGCACTTGGGAATTGTGTAGGGACCTTGTTTGTAGGTGGGTGTGAATCCCATGTGTTGTTTGATTCGGGGGCATCGAATTGCTTCATTACTCCGGATCATGCTGGGAGAAGTGGTATCCGAAGTGACGCTGGTGAGTGGACTGGACCGGTTATGGTGGCTGGAGGAGAGTTTCTAGCTACGCATGGCCGGGCGAAGGAGGTGGATATTCTGGTAGCGGGAGAGTTGATGCCAGCTGACTTAGTGATTAGTCCGGTGGAACTGTACGATGTTATCCTTGGTATGGATTGGTTGAATCGGTACAGAGCCCATCTGAATTGTCACCGGGGTCGAGTGGTATTTGAACGTGAAGGTGGTAGGTTGGTTTATCAAGGAGTGAGACCGACTTCAGGTAGTCTTGTGATCTCCCTTGTTCAAGCTGAGGCAATGATTGAGAGGGGTTGCGAGGCTTACTTGGCCACGATAGTAATGCCGGAGGCGGTTGGTGGGGTTGCTGTGAGCAATATTCGGGTCGCTCGGGATTTCGAGGATGTATTTCTGTCATTGCAGGGATTACCGCCGTCTCGGTCAGATCCTTTCACGATTGAGTTAGAGCCCGGAACGACGCCATTGTCTAAGGCGCCTTATCGAATGGCTCCAGCAGAGTTGGCGGAACTGAAGAAGCAGTTAGAGGACTTATTAGAGAAGGGGTTTATTAGACCAAGTACTTCACCGTGGGGAGCACCGGTGTTGTTTGTGAAGAAGAAAGATGGTAGTTTCCGGTTGTGCATCGATTATCGAGGCCTTAACCGAGTCACTGTGAAGAACAAGTATCCTCTTCCGCAAATTGATGAGTTGTTAGATCAGTTGAGAGGGGCTACTTGGTTCTCTAAGATTGACTTGGCATCCGGTTACCACCAGATTCCGATCGACGAAGCAGATGTTCGGAAGACGGCTTTCAGGATTCGGTATGGGCATTTTGAGTTTGTAGTGATGCCATTCGGGTTGACGAATGCCCCGGCGGCATTTATGAGATTGATGAACGGAGTGTTCCAGGAGTATCTGGATGAGTTTGTGATTATCTTCATCGATGATATTCTGGTCTATTCGAAGAGTCTGGAGGAACATGAGGTTCATTTGAGGAGAGTTCTGGAGAAGTTGCGGGAACAGAAGCTGTTTGCGAAGTTGAGTAAGTGCAGTTTCTGGCAGAGAGAGATGGGATTTTTGGGTCACATCGTTTCTGCAGAAGGAGTTTCTGTGGATCCGGCGAAGATTCAGTCTATCCGAGATTGGCCTAGACCGAGGAATGCAACTGAGATCCGGAGTTTTCTTGGGTTGGCAGGCTATTATCGGAGATTCGTCAAGGGTTTTGCGAGTATGGCTCAGTCCATGACGAAGCTGACGGGAAAGGATGTTCCTTTCGTGTGGTCGGCTGATTGTGAGTTGAGTTTCGCGAAGCTGAAGACGATGTTGACTAGTACACCAGTTTTGGCGTTACCTGAACCGGGTGAGCCTTATGTGGTGTACACAGATGCTTCGGGAGTTGGCTTGGGTTGTGTGTTGATGCAGTAGGGTAAAGTGATTGCTTATGCTTCGAGACAGTTGAGGAAGCACGAAGGCAATTATCCTGTTCATGACTTAGAGCTGGCTGCAGTGATCTTCGCGTTGAAAATCTGGAGGTCTTACTTGTATGGTGGCAGAGTTCAGGTGTTCACTGATCATCATAATCTGAAGTACATTTTTACTCAGCAGAATTTAAATGTACGACAGAGGCGATGGTCAGAGTTGTTGGCTGATTACGACTTGGACATTGTTTACCATCCGGGTAAGGCTAACACTGTAGCTGATGCTCTTAGTCGTAGAAGGTATGATTCATCTCAGGAGCGGGATGTGGAGAATCTGGTGAGTGTGCTTAGTACGTTGAGGTTGTGTGTTACTTCAGAGGAACCATTGGGGTTAGCGGCGGCGGATCAGGCGGATCTATTGAGCAGGATCCGAGTAGCTCAGGAGCAGGATCCGGTGTTGTTAGATCTCTCCAAGGCTGCTAGTTCCGAATATCAGGTTTCTGCTAACGGTACTATCTTAGTGCATGGACGAGTCTGTGTTCCTAAGGATGAGGACCTGAGGCAGGATATTCTGAGAGAAGCTCATGCGAGTAAGTTTTCGATTCATCTGGGAGCGACTAAGATGTATCGGGATTTGAAACGGTATTATCATTGGGTCGGGATGAAGAGAGATGTGGCAGATTGGGTTGCAGCTTGCAATGTGTGTCAGTTGGTGAAGGCAGAACATCAAGTTCCTAGTGGCTTATTGCAGAGTCTACCCATTCCAGAGTGGAAGTGGGACATGATTACCATGGATTTCGTAGTAGGGTTGCCGGTTTCTCGGACCTATGATGCGATTTGGGTGATTGTGGACCGACTGACTAAGTCCGCACATTTTCTGGCCATTAAGAAGACAAATGGAGCTGAGGTCTTGGCTAAGAAGTATGTGAAGGAAATTGTGAGGTTGCATGGAGTGCCAGCGAGTATCGTGTCGGATCGAGATCCGAGGTTTGCTTCAGTGTTCTGGAGAGCGTTTCAGGCTGAGATGGGCACTAAGGTGCACATGAGTACACCTAATCATCCGCAGACGGATGGGCAGTCCGAAAGGACGATTCAGACACTGGAAGACCTGTTGAGAATGTGCGTGCTAGATTGGGGTGGTCATTGGGCGGATCACTTGAGTTTGGTGGAGTTCGCATATAACAACAGTTTTCAGGCGAGTATCGGAATGGCTCCTTTTGAGGCGTTGTATGGGAGGCCATGTCGTACTCCGCTATGTTTTACCCAAGTGGGGGAGAGGAGCATCTTTGGGGCTGATTTTGTTCAGGAGACGACGGAGAAGATCCGTGTCGTGAAGCTGAACATGAAAGAGGCTCAGGATCGGCAGAAGAGTTATGCCGATAGGAGAAGGAAAGAGTTGGAGTTTGCAGTCGGAGATCGAGTGTTTCTCAAGATGGCTATGATGCGGGGTCTGAACAGTTCCATATCCGAGGATAAGCTGAGTACGAGGTACATGGGTCCGTTCCGGGTTGTGGAACGTGTGGGACCAGTTGCTTATCGGTTGGAGCTGCCTCCAATTATGGAGAAATTCCATGATGTGTTTCATGTTTCGAAACTCAGGAGATGCTTGCATGCTTCTGAGGAGGTAGTAGTGACGATTCCTGCGGATCTTCAGCCAAATCTGACTGTTGGGATGAGGCCGGTTAGGATTCTTGAGAGAAGTATCAAGGTTCTGCGCCGGAAGAGAGTGCCGTTGTTGAGAGTCTTGTGGGACTGTGACGGTATTCAGGAGGAGACTTGGGAACCAGAGGCAAAGATGAAAACGAAGTTCAAGAAGTGGTTCGAGAAGCAAGCAGAAGAGTGAATTCGTTTTTTTTCTTTGTGGTTTCCAGTTTCAGTTTTTGTGTTGTGATCACCGTGTGTGGTGAAGTTTTTGGTTGTGGATTTTTGTATTTTCATTAAGTTGTAATGATTATGACATTTTTCCAGTGAATAAGAAAGTGTTTTTCTTATGTGTTTGACTTTGAGAGTCATTGTTCGTGGTTAGAGAACCTCGGAATGGAAGTTTTATTGTGGATAGAACTTGCCAGTTTCGGTGGGGACTCTAACGGTTTGTGTGTGTGTGTGTGAGAGAGTCTCGGAATAGAAGTTTTACGGTGGTTAGAACTGTCTAGTTCCGGGGAGACTCTGCGGGGACATCCGAGGTGAGGGATGGTCCGGGTGATCTGTGATGATCACGATTGTGATGATATTCCGGGAGAGGAATATCATGTGAGACCTTAGGAGGTAGTTCCGGTCAGAGGTGCATTATAGACGTTAGGAATTGATTGCATAGCTCAGAGATAGACATCGGTCTTTCTTGGAGATTAGTCTCCGGCAGATATTGAGAGATGCGTTTCTCCGGGGGACAGTGGGTTCCCCGCATACCGATCGTTCGTCAGGACTGCGCGGACTGAGATCGTGAGGGTATGGGGATAGTTTGGGAGGTTGCGACCTCTGGCAGATCTCTGCATACCGAGAGCTTGATAGACTGTGTGTCTTGATGGATTGAGGTGTGTGGAGATGATTGAGTATCGAACACCGTCAGGACTGCGCGGACTGAGGTGGGTTGATACTAGACACCTAGAGCTGAGGGGTGACGATCCCGAAGGCTAGATGGTGGCTATGAGTTATGAGCTATGGGCAATCAATGTCTGAGACGGGTGTATGTGCATAGGACAGATGTGAACCTCGAGAGGGTCTAGGAGATGTAGTCTCCGGTGTTGCTGGCGGGTTAGGCCAGGGTAGATTGTTGAGTAGTGTTGGAGGATTCGAGGATGAATCCAGTTTTAGTGGGGGAGAATTGTGACGCCCGTAAACCATTTTTGAGGAAAATGGAGGGGCTGTCGATCGACACACGTGGTGTCTGTCGATCGATAGAGCTCTTAAGGGCTGTCGATCGACACACCTAGTGTATGTCGATCGACAGGTACCCGAATTGGCTGGTTTGCTCGTTCGATTTAAGTCGTTCAATTGGGCCGGGCCGGTTTGGGTAAACCTTAGGGTTTCGTATATAAGGGTTTTTGGCCGCATGTGAGCGAACCAAAGTCCCAAAATCAGAAACAAAGAGTTTTGAGAGGAGTTTCTCTTGTTCCTGACAGTTTGTGGATTAGGGTTTTCGTTCTTGATCGATTTGAGGAGGAATTTCGTGGTGTTTGTAGCTGAATCTGTTTCCAGCCTCATTATCCAGCAAATTCTATCCGAGAATCTAAGGTGAGTGCGTAACCATGGCTTCTGTGCCGGTGGATTCGTTAGGGTTGTTTGGTGGTAGGTTAAAATTGTTGATTTGATCTTGTGTGTGTTGAATCTGTCTGTGAATTGCGTGTGGATTGTTTGGATTGTGTTTATTCGTGCAGGTTTCGTGTTAACGCAGAGGAGGAATCGATCCGAGAGGATTATGATCGATTTCCCATGAATCTGCGACGACCTGTCGATCGACAGCCCTTGGGTGTGTCGATCGACAGGGTCACACGAGAGCTGTCGATCGACACCTAGAGGGTGTGTCGATCGACAGGGTCCTGTGGAGCTGTCGATCGACAGGCACCGTGCGTGTGTCGATCGACAGGTGTGAGCAGGGGTGTCGATCGACACCTAGTGGTAGTGTCGATCGACAGGCTGCCTGTTGGGCTGTGGTTGAGCCGTGTTGTTGTGTTTGTGTGATTGATTGATGCGTGTTTGCCTGAGCGGATCCATCGCGTCTGTGTGCGCAGTCGTAGATGGGAGGACCGTCTCACTGGGTATTTGTGATAATACTCACGCATCTCTTTTTTTCCTTGTGATGCAGGTAAAGGCAAATTGTGATCGTGGAATCATGGCAACGAAGAGGGAGATGATCTAGGGTCTCGGTTTCGTGCTGTGTGGTTTTATTGTTTCCATTTTCTGTTTTAGAACTTGGTTAAGTTGCTGGTTTGTGGAATTTGTGTTGAACTGGATTAGATTAAAAAAAAAAAAACGGGTCGGGTCGTTTCACACAGTACAGGTCTAAGTTTCTCGTTTTCACATATTTTTGAGTTATTTTTCTTTTCCTTCTCACTAATCTTAGATTTAATAACACTAGGGACAGTGTTGTTCAAGTTTGGGGGAGGTGATTGGTAACATTGTTCTGTTTTGGAGTAAATTTTTTTTTTGTTTTATTGAGTCAAAATGTAGGGAACGACGATCTTTCCTAGGAACAAACGTTTAGTTTTTGCGACTTTTAGGTGTTGCGACGAAGCCTTTGGATGGAGCGAATTCGAAACTACATGATAGTACAAGTTCCCCTCTTATCGCGACTTGCAGCACGAAGTAGATCAAACTCCAGACCAGTACACTTGATCTCCATCTCGCTATATTCTATTTGATGATATGACGACAGTAATCGATCCAACATTCAGGACTCCTTATTCGCTTTACCACTCTTTGTTGATCCTGAATAGCCAGCTCATTTTTAGTTGGTACGCAACCCCTAGCCTTTTGTTGAAGCCTCATGCGATCTTTTTCCCTCTGTTTTATGTGTAGGCATGTGTATAAACAGCGGAGAGAAAAAGGTCTGACGCAGTTTTTCATTCACAAAATTGCACATGATGAAGATTTGGTTGGAGAACTTTACAATGAGCGACGATGCTGCTCATTCTTTGGGATTTCATGCATAACAATGATAATTTTCAAGACTAACACCTATGTAGATCATTCCCCCCTTAGTTAAAACAAAAAACAAAATCGAAAATTTCATAAGGGAAATGGAATGGTTAGTTTCAATAAGTCTCTAGCTTCTACAAAAATCCCTAGGAATGGATTGTATGGATGTGGATAGTGGAACTTGTTATTCTTATGCTTTATGATGTTGTTTGGTTCATGATTACGCTTAGGAGGAGAGAGTGCAATGTGAATGAGAAACTGTGGGCATCAACTGGACCAATCTCTCTTGTGTTTATGCATAATGTCTGCATTCACCAAATAAAATCTGGTAATCTTAAACACATTTAACTCCACTAAACACAAAAATCCTTTTAACATAATACCTAGCCTTTTACTTGGTTGGTATGATTAGAGATAATTCCATCATCACTTTGATCAAGTGTGCGACACTTAGGAGAATATGAAATCGATGGGTTTGCAGGTTAAGAATTGAGGCCCAACCTATGATGTGACCGCTAAAAGTACTTTGTTTATATGCAAGAAAAGAGTCAAGGAAGCGATAGCAATTTTTCAAAGGATAAGTGAGTTCCCGTGATTTTCAAACCTCGACTTCGTTCTTAGTCTCTAGTTTGCTTGAGGGAAAGCAAAAGATAAGTCTGGGGGAGTTGATATATCATGGTTTTCACCGATTTTCGACCATGATATAAGTCCTTTTATCGAGTCTTTTCAATTATTTCCGAGTCCTTTTAGTGTCTTAACCGGTTATTGTACGTAGGAAGCTCATTTGACAATTATGGTGCGTTTTGGAGTACAAAATGGAGAGAAGCCGAAGGTATAACTTCATAAGCAGATATTTGGTTCTTTGTCGATCGACACACTCGTTTTACAAGCAAAGAAGCATAATTTTAGGCACCGTCGATCGACAAACCTGATGAGTGTCGACCGACACACACACCAGAAGTAACGACGACTTGATTTTTAAAGAATTGTAGAATTTATTTTTTGGCCCGGAAGTCTCCAGAAGTTATCAAAAAAGGCCACCACGAAATTCAGAACATTATTTATACTTTGCTTTTAAGTTTTTAGATCTGGACCTTAGATTTTATTGAACAAATTGAGAGAGAGTTTTTAAGACTTTTTGGGAGAAAAGTCTACTTCGTTCTTGAGATTCTTCGAACCCTTTGTTTGACTTTGTCTATCTCTTTTATACATGCAGTATTATTCAGTCATGATTTGTTTTGCATCCATGTCTGAGTAGTTCTCTTGTTAGGTTTAGGGTTATTCAAAAGGATTGAAGATGAATTGTTAGATTAATATAACTTGTTAGGATTATCAAATTGGTTCTTCATCGAGATTGCTTTAACTATAATTTAGGATTCGCGACCCTAAATTAGATATCCTAGGTTGATAAACTGACACAGAAGTGTAAATGATTAACTTAGACTAGATCTTAGATGAGCAAAATTTCCTATTCGCAAAGGAATTTGGTTTAGAGGTTTTCTGAACAAATGGATCGTAGACTTAACACTTGCTTAAATTGATTGAATTCGCAAAGGAATTTGGCTTTCTAGAGTTTAAGCATAGTTATTTTTCGCAACGGAGGTTGGTTAATTATACCTTAGTGTTTCAAGTTCGAGAATGATTCTTAATTAAATACTGACATTGTTTAATCTACAATTTTGATTCATCCTAAGAATTTCCTGAGAACCTACCTCTTTGTATAGTTGAATCTTAAGAAAGCAAAAATCATCATCTGTTTTAAATTAGTTTTTGCATTAATTTTATATTATTCGTTTAGCTCAGTTCGAAGTCATACATCCTATTGTTTGATTTGACTTCCAATGAGTCGACTCCTACTGCGACGATCTCTTAATTTGAGAGAGTAGCTCAGGGTTAAATTTGAACATATCAGCAGTACAATATGGTATCTTTTGAATCATGTCCTCGTACTTACTTGTTCGACTGACGCTGGACGGGCGTGTTGGAGTTGACCTGGTTGACAGACAATTTCTTTGCCTTCTAAGCTTGGTCGAAGTATTGTCGAGGCTCCACGTATTTGTCTTCGGCCACAGCTTTTGGCTTAGCCTTTTGCATCATCGGGAATACTTCTTCTTGCTAGCTGCTCGTTTGTCTTCGAGGGCGACATGTCGAGTAGTACGATGATTTTCGTCTTTGAGTGAGGCCGACTTATGGAGGATCAGGTTATCCTTGAATTTTGTCCTATGCCAAAGATTTTGCTGCAGTGCGGCCAGCGCCGACACGTCTGTAACCATGACTCGTGATAGTACCCTTTTAAAACGGTCCATGTACTCGCGGAGCATCTTCATTTCGTCTTGTTTTAACGACCATAGGTCTGCATCCGACGCTCCCTCTTCAAGGTAAATTGAGTGGTGTTTCATGAACGCAATCGACAATTGTTTGTAACTGTTTATCGAATTCTTGAGAACCAATCTATCGAAGACATGAGATGTCCGTCCCAAGCGATCGAACACGTCGGTAGTCCGTCCCATTGTATCAAATATCGAAAGCGAGGAGTTTGCCCCCGGAGTTGAAAAGGGTTTTGTGTCGGGCGCGTTCGGTCGACGTTCTTTCTTTCTCTAACCGGTGCTGGTTGGGCGGTCATACTGCCGAAGCGACTGGTGGCTTCCCACATCTGCGCGACTTGCTCGTCCAGACGACGCATGATTACTTTCCAGACCGGGGACAAATCGACTTGACTGTCAGCGATTGGCTGGTTAGTGACAGTGACATTTTGGATGGGCATTGTCAGTCGGTCGGGACCAACTCTTGCGGGCTGGTCCTAGGGGACACGTTCTGGTTGGTCGGAGTCGTATCTCTGACCCTGCTGGGCTCGTGTCCAGTGTTGTCGTCTGAATTCATTCTTGTGCGCTAAAGAGTCTCAATGACTCTCACTATGGTCGGCAAATGTTAATTCTGAGTTCGGAAAGAATGAAAAATATTTCAAAGGTCGAGATCTCTTGTTTAATAAGAAGGAATCTGAATCGTAAAAATGGGCTGAACAAATACTTTATGATATTATTGTAAATAATAGAAGAGAATAGAAAATTGTGTTGTGTATTATTCCATGAGATATACAAAGTATATAGGGTTACAAAGTTTGGGAGGAAGTATTACTTGATGAACAAGTATCTTGGTAAGGAAGCTAGAAGGTTCTAGAACATGGGCCTATAATGGACATCCATATAATGAGTTTATAACACTCCCCTTGGATGCCATTATAGTAAAATAATCCTAATGCGCGTAGAACGCAGCCACATTAAAAACCTTACCAGAAAAATCCAATTGGGACAAAACCATAGTTAAGGGAAAAAGAGTGCAACGCGCTTTTACTCCCCCTGATGAGTACATAACTTGAGATTTCCGTGATGCTTTTAGGATTACTTTACTATAATGGCATCCATGGGGGAGTGTTATAAATCCATTATATGGATGTCCATTATAGGCTCATGTTCTAGAACCTTCTAGCTTCCTCACCAATATACTTGTTCATCAAATAATACTTCCTCCCCAAGCTTTGTAACCCTATATATACTTTTGCTGTTGGGAAATACTTGTAATTTAAAGGGATTGACATTTCCTTTACTTATAGTCTCAACATGATTTTTTCTAAATATTTCATGAATTTATGTTACGAAGGATTCGTATGAACATAGTCTTATGAATCTTCTGGATTCATTTACTTAGTTTTAGTGTGAACATAAGCTTCAGGATGTTTCACTTATTATGGTATGTGGGACTCTTTAACTCTCTCCCTCGAGATGATAACACTGATTTTATCAATTTTAAATTGAATCCCTTTATAGAATCAATAACAATCCTACTCGGGACATGTATTATACTTTAAATCCTTATAACTTTTGAGACTTATGAGAATAGATGCATAAATATATCAAATACAGTCCCATATGAAATATAAGCAATGTGCTCTTCTGGAGCGTTCATATATATGCTCTTGTTGAGCATTCATTTTCAAAATCATTCTTGGATTGTACTCTCAATAGATTCGTTCATTTTCAAAATGATTCACATATCTTTGACTTATTACCATCTCTATTTTTCTCACTTCTGGTGAAAATATAAGTTCATGATAGAGACTCTTCGATCTCGATATCGATCTTGACCATGACCACATTCATATCCACTTTCACATTTACAACCAATTCTATAGCAATTTCTTTGACAAACACTATTGGTGTTGTCTTTTTCTTCCTTATTATATGATATCACATTCGCTTCAGGGAATGGAGTTTAACAATCAATACATGATCTATGATTCTTATCAATAACTCTTTATTTTGTCGAATGTCAATGAGATAAGATATAAGTTCTGAAAACTTCTTAAATCTCTTTTACAATTTGTGTCTACTGGACAACATTATTTACATCCGAGGTAAATATATTTTTTCTAGCGTATATACACTAGTGATATTATCTCCACATAATATAAACTCATGACATTCACTTACAGACTTTAGGTCTTGTAACTTATATTAACCAATCATATTGATCTTTAAATAAATATTACATTCTCATGATCATTCTTTTCTTTAAGAATTACTCTAACTAACTTGTCAATCTTTATAGTCAAGCAGTAAACATTATCTTTTGGATATGATACTTTGAAGTGAACTTTCATAATCAAAGACTGATCATAATCTTCTGGATTTATCACTTATGGTCTATATGAAATTTTCTATTTCTTTCCTTCGATTGATGAAACTTCAGGTTCATCCATCTCGAATTAAGTCTCACGATGAACAAAGATATAATTATGATCATCTTATTTATTCAAGACAATGTAGTAGTCTTATTAGCACCATCACAATTTGCTAAATCAATTCTCCGAACAAATATCAGATGGCATGTGTAAATTATTTCTCCTAATTAAACTTTAGTTAACCATGTATCGATATTAAACATGATGAATAAGTAGGACTTATCTCAATAAGAAGAAGTGTAGTAGAGATCGGAGATCTGACATGAAGATGGTGTTGGACCAGTTTATGTTTCTCAGCTCGTTATAATCTCATGCAAAATCACATCTTATAACCCTGAGATGAAAACATTGGCCTTTACGTTATTAATTGATTAATTCTAATAATCTCTATCAACCATCAAAGAATATATATATATATATATATATATATATATATGTATAGGCATTCTCTATTAATGCTACTTATGTATGTATGCATGATCAACTTAAACGATACTAAAACACTAGGGCGGTACCCGTGCCCTGCACGGGAAAATAGTTTAAAAAACTAAAGTTCATTATTATGCATATCTTGAATAAACGAATTTAGATAATACTAAAATCAAGTCTTACAAACCATGCAATAGTTTCATAACAATGCATAACTTGAATAGAAGAGCTTAAAGGAACTAAAATAAAATCTTACAGACCACAAAATAGTTTCATAACAATATATAACTTGAATAGAATAGCTTAGAGGATACTAAAATAAAGTCCTACAAACCATAAAATTATATCATAACATGCTTCAAACTTAAATTCAACACACACAGTTATGCATTATGAGTAACAACTTTGATTATATTACATAATCGAAAGTACAACACACCCAATTAGATCTCTGTTTTAGTAAAACAATCTTATTTTGACATAATCTTATCTTGAAAGATACATCTAATGGTTGACTCATGTTAAAATTTATTTATTATGTCACTTGGATATCAAATTCTATGATTAGAGATGCTAAACCTTAACATAAACGTATAATCTCTAAACACGCTATTATCATTAAAAATCTTACATAGACTCTTTTGATGGTCTATAAAAAATGCATTGGTCAGAAGTAAATATTCAAGTCCTCTATTTGTTGTAGCCTTTCTTCTATCAACAAACATCAATAAAATTTTCACCTTATGTCATTTCATTAAACAATTTGATTGATGAGCTTCTATTTATTTATTTTTGTTCTTGTATTTACATAAATTATTTGAAAGAGTACTTGAGCTTAATGTTCGAAATTAAACAATCAAAAAATTAACTGCCAGATGTTTTCGATGACCCATATAGAGTGATAAAGTCACTTAATAGCTGTAATGCTCCAATTAAAATTGATGTCCTAGAAGGACAATATCAAACTGCTAATGAGTCTAAAGATCGCATGAAGCGTGATAGATCTATTTGATTCAGAAGATGCAAGTATCTAAAGCAAGTTCCTGAAGCTATACGAAGTACTTCAGGAAGTGATGCAGAGAAGATTACTCAAGACTTGTGCGACATGGGCTTGAGGAGATGGGAGGAGATCTTTCGTAAGGATCAAGGATGGCTTGAAGACTTGCCTTATCACTTTGAGGAGTAGAGAGCCAGGCTAGGTTTAGCCGACTTCCTATTTGGTATAAATAAAAGTGTTCGTGCAGTCGTGCAAGGTTGAACAGTTAGAGAGTTAAATTCTTAGTAAAGGAATTTAGGTTGACAAAAAATCTGATTCAGGGCTAAGGGTAGAGAGAAATTTTCAGATCGTGTGTAGATCCTGAAAACAAGTGAGGGTAGGATCAACATGGTGAGTGAAACTTGTATGTTTATTCAACAATTGATCTAGTAATATTTTTCTGGAAAGAGAATCTTGTGTGTTATGTGTTTATATCCTGCAGTAGTTCTAGAATATACCTGAAGCAGTAGTTGTTACATTTTCATTTGGTATCAGAGTGGGCGCTTGCTCGTGTTATTGCAGGTGAGATCTTGTGGAGAAAATGGAAAGCAACAGAGAGCTTGTTACCAACTCGAAGTTGATACTAGATGCAGGAATCTATGGGTTTTGGAAGTCACAGATGAAGGTGGTAATTGGGAGTATTGATGTGCTGGCTTGGAAAGCTGTTCTGATTCAGTGGCAAGCTCCTGTGAATGTTAGTGCAGAAGGTGTTAGAACACTGAAACGGGAGGAGACCTGTACTGAAGAGGAGCTAAAGAAAGCCAAGTACAATTCACATGCCTTGTCCGCAATTCATTGTAGTGTGTCTAGGAAAACTTTTGAGTTAATTCAAGGGTGTAAAACTGCAAAGGAAGCATGGGATCTGCTTCAGACTCATTTTGAGGGAACAACAAAAGTGAGAATTCAAGGAGAGACATGATAGCCTCAAGATTCGAGAACTTGAACATGGAAGAACATGAATCAGTTGCTGATTTCAGTTCGAAGCTTAAGTCACTTGCTCAGGAGGCTTCTACATTGGGTAAGAAGTACAAAGATCAGAAATTGGTAAAGAAATTTCTGAGATGTCTTCCTAGCAAGTTTATGGCATATAAATCAGCACTAAATGGAAAGCAACAAAGAGCTTGGTTTTGGAGAAGTAGATGGAATGCTTGAGGCACATAAAATGGAATTGGATGGTATGGACTTGGAATTCAAGAACTCTAAGAGCATGGCATTGGTGTGAAAAGAAGGAACATGAGTCTAATGATGAAGATCCTATGAGTCTCCTAGTCAGGAAATTTGATCGAGCATTAAGAAGAGTGGAGAGAGGACAAGGTGAGAAGAGATTCGAGTCAGCCAAGCGACCTGAAGCAGACAGAAACTTCAGAAAGTCTGAAGTATAGTGTTACGAGTGCAAAGGATACAACCATGTTAGAACTGAGTGTCTTACGGCTAAGAGAAGAGACATGAAGTGTCTAGGATGCAAAGGATTAAGACGCACTCAACAAGAGTGCATGATTGATGAAAGGAAAAGGAATGAAAAGTCTATGCTTGCTGAAGAAGATTCCGAAGAAGACAGCGAGGACGAAGAAGTGGTGAATAACTTCGTTGCTTTTGCGGGTGTTAAGGAAGAAGACGAAGTTAATGCAGATTCTGGTTTTGAATCTGATGACGGTTACAATGAAGAACTTGTTGAGAGCTACAAAGAAGTACGAGAAGCACTAGTCAAACTTGAACAAGAGAACTTAGTCCTAACCAAGGAGAAACAACGTCTCGAAGCAGTATCTGAAGCACTGAAAATTGAACTTGATGCATAAAGGAAGCTTGGACAGAAAAGTGTGGTGCTCATGAAGGAAAAACTAGTGCTTACCACCAAAGTGGATATGCTGGAGAAGGAACTAAGTTTAGAAAGGGAAAGCTCAAATCAACTACAATCACAACTTGATCTACACCACTGATATATTGCGTTTTTGACGCATTCTAACCAATGTTTTCAATGGATTTTCGAGTCTTTTCTATATGTTTAGAGTCTTTTCAGGTTAAAACACGTTTGGATGGAGACTAAGGCAAAAGAGCAAGGAATTGAAGCAAATGTGCAGAAAGGTCAGAAGTTTGGCATTAGTTGAGGCACTTTACACCGATGGATCGACCTGAAATTTTGACACAAGATATATCATTGAGTTATCTTTCATTTGGAGGTGAATTTAGGATATTCCAACTGTGAGATCAAAAGTTATGCAAGTTTTAGTGAAGACATGCGAATCTGCCTAAACCGACCGGTTCGCTGGAAAAAGGAAAATTGCAGATTTTCCTATTCTGACTTGGTTTTGTCATGGATTTCGACCAGCTCGTGATTTTACCTAAATTTATGATATTTTTATCCATTATTTGGATAACACATTAATTTATATTCATACTTTTAGTTTCTAAGCTTTTGGGAGAAGATCTTTGAACCCTATTGACAATTTGGAGAAGATTTCTAAACCCTTTTACCTATTTATTAATTTCATCATGTTTTCTATGAATTCTTCTTGTGATTTGATTTCTATCATGTCTGGGTAGTTTTCTTATTGGGTGTTAGGGTTTCAAAGGGATTTCGGGGTTTGATTGAATTGATGTTGATTTAGGGACTGATAACTTAGTTATTTCATATAGGTTGTTCTTATTGCTGGAACTTGATTAGCTACCCAGTTTCTGATCTAAGGTTGTTTAACGCATCAAAAGTGTTTGTTTAAATGCCTGAAAGAACCTATATAAGCAAAACATCCCTAGCCAACGAAAGCTTATGTTAGGGTGTTTTGTGAACATATCAAACTTGATTATAATGCATGTTTAACCTCTTGAATTCAAACGACAGTTTAGGATCTTAGATTGTTAGACACTATAATTGATGCTACGACAGTAGATTAATTTGATTTTGTGATTTGTGTAACACCCCGACCCGGCCTTCCAAGGCCGCGGTCAAGGTGTTCCGGTTCAGGCCACTTCCCGGCCGAACCTCATGGGTTAGCCCATATCCAGGTAGCTATGCCTCTTTAAGGCATACATTCCTTTGGATATTTACTTAGAATATGCAGCGGAAAATCCTTTCTATTCAAATTCTCTAACGGTTATAAGTTCATTCACCTGAACTAATCCTTGAACCGGTTGAGTACTTCCGTACCTTCGGACAGCCCATTTAGCATAGGATAGCCTCAGCCAAAATCACTCAGTCTCAAGCGCTCATCCTATCTCACAGCCTCCGTTCGGTTTAGGATCTATCATACTCGGTCAATTCTCGTAAGTCTAAGCATCCGGTTGTTCTCTAAACTAACCAGCCTAGATCTAACAAGTAATCAAAGATTCCACAAGAAGGATAAGGCCTTACCTTAACCAATTCGCATATCTTACTTGTCCAGAATCCACATTCTAGTTTTCCCCTTTCTCTCGCTCGATCTGCTACCCATGTATCGGCTTGAACGGATCCCTTCGTTACTCAGTCATTCAACCAACCATCCCCACTAACCGCGTATTCGAAGAGACCAAGCTTTGCCCAAATTCATGGTCGCACCCGTTCGTGACCGCACCGCTCGCGAGTCGCACCCATTCATGGCCGCACCAATTTGCGAGTCGCACCCGTTTGTGGCCGCACCACTTTGCGAGTCACACCCGTTCGTGGCCGCACCACTTTGCGAGTCGCACCCTTTCACGGCCGCACTGATTCACGAGTTGTACCCTTTCACAGCCGCCCTGCTTCACGAGTCGTACCCTTTCACGGCCGCACCGCTTCACGAGTCGTACCCGTTCAGAATACCCATGGTACATGTGATCATCGCGGATCACCCTTGGTTCTGGTGATCATCGCCGATCACCCATGGTTCCGGTGATCATCGCGGATCATCCATGGTTCCTGTGATCATCGTGGATCACCCAGTGTTCACCGTGATCATCGCGGATCATCCAAGGTTCTCGTGATCATCGTGGATCATCCATGGTTCACAGTGATCATCGTGGATCACCCATGGTTCACCGATCATCGCGGATCACGCATGGTTCCTGTGATCACTGCGGATCATCCATGGTTCCCGTGATCATCGTGGATCACCCATTGTTCACCGATCACCGTGGATCAAGCATGGTTCACCAATCATACTTGATTATCACCGGCGGGTTCTCTCCATCACCGATGATCATCACCGCTTGGGTTATCCCTCTTCCTTGAGAGGTTTCTTCCCAAAACGTGGATATCTTTTCCCCTTCATACAACCCCTTTATATAAGGGTTGAAAGGGCATCTTTCACCAAGGGATGCCCCTTGGAACTTGTCTACATTCGTCCCCCCACCCTTTCATGAAAAGATGTGTCTATTGGAGACTTGTACCTTTTGGCGTTGGCACCCTTTGGTTATTCCAACCACCCAGCTTAGGTAACCACCGTAGTCCACCCAGCTAGGGTTCCAGCTGATCAGTCCACCGAGCTGGGTCAGTACTTGATTAGCTCATCAAGCTAAGTTGAGCTGCTGCCCAGCTCACTTAACTCAGCTGGCTAACTCATCCAGCTAGTTCAGCTCACTTAGCTAGTTAAGCTATTTGATTCGCCATTGGATTCACTTATTCCTTAGTTCTTTCTTGACTAGGATCTAGCCTTTCCCAAAACAAACAGCCCCGATATAATGATCGCGGAACGCGGACATTACAAGTCTCCCCCACTTAGAATGAATTCGTCCTCGAATTCGGTGGTAGTTAGAAACTTGTACTCACATCCCAAACCGTCCATTAGGGTCCTGTTTGTATTTTATATGGATTTCCTTCCATCATCTAGTACATTTTCCAATGTACTTACAAATCCCCAACTTATTGGTCATGATCATCATTGATACGATCCCTTTGTTGGTTTCCAGATTCTTGAGTTATTGTCACTCAATCTTGGATTTCAACTCTTCGTGAGTTGTCAACTCTTCCCCAAATTTTAACTCATCCCCGAGTTTTTAACTTGGTCCATCATAGTCTTTCCTGACTTTTTGATCTCTTAACTCTTCAAGTGTAGTGGTTTCCACTTCCCAGCAGCTTCTTGGTCATCGGATAATTCCTTGGCGAGAACACTCCCAATAGCATTATCTCGACGCACCTCAATTCTTGGTAAGGCTTAACTCACACCTTGTTCGAGTCATTCATTACATTTTTCCCTTGATCATAGTCGCAACCCGACTTGATCCCTTTCCTTGATCTCCGCCTTTTAGACTTGATCATTCTTTGACCTCCGCCTTTATAGACTTGATCATTCTTTGACCTCCGCGTTTATAGACTTGATCATCCTTTGACCTCCGCCTTTATAGACTTTGTCATTTGTTCCAGGTCATAGTTTATTCCCAACTATATCCCTTTTCTGGATTTTGGTCATTCCGACTCAATCCTTATTCTTTGATCTCGGTCATTTGACTCGATGATTCATTCCTTGATCTCGGTCATTTGACTCGATGATTCATTCCTTAATCTCGGTCATTTGACTCGATGATTCATTCCTTGATCCTAGTCATTTGACTAGATCGGATTCCTTTTTCCCGTTTGGCTTTCACGGCAATATCTTGGTCTCTGATTTTTTTGCCTTGGTAAACATTATCCCGTTCACAAGCGCATTAACCAGGCTCACCTCAATTCCTCTTAGCCTAAACGAATCCCACTTGGTTCATTTCCACCATAAGTGGTTTTATCACGATTTATATCGTCCCCAGATTCAACTTGAAACGCCCCGACTCGACCTAACAAGGTTGCGGTTTAAGGGGTTCCAGGCTCTGGTCTTTCCTGAATCAATTTTGATTCCTTACATTGGATCATCCTGATCCTCATCTAGGTCTCGTCTTGGCAAAGCTCACCTAACTTTCCAAGAACAATTCACCTATTCCAACCAGCAGTTAAGCCTTGGCGAATCTCCGGATCCCCATAGACTTAACCACAACACACGTCTTGACGAACTCACTAGTTCCCTTTGACGCTTATGCATCCACGCCTTAGCGAACCCACCTGTTCCAAAGGTCGTTATATCAAATACGTGGTGGCTACTCACTCACGTAGTATCGTCAACATAATCTCAATCGCGCGATGGCAACTCTCACAGTTCCCAGCGACACGATCGTCGTGGTGTCTTGGTAAATCAATCTTATTTCCAAGCACCCTTAACATCCTCGCCTTGGCAAACACACGTAGTTTCCAAAGACGCTCGTAGTGTCTTGGCAAATCCGTCTGATTTTCATGTACACTTACATTCACGTCTTAGCAAACCCGTCGGCTCCCAAGGACTTACTCTTTGCCTCGTACCGGAAATTGTGCATTGCGGTTATAACTTTGGTGAGTCCTTTTAGCCCATAATTGTTGCCCCAACAACTCAACCAGCTGTGGAGAAGCACTTCTCACTCACGCCTTAGAGAACTCGTGTGGTTCCTAAAACCGTCAACATATATGGCCTCAAACTTCCAAGCACACCAACAATCACATTTCCGTTTCCATACTTAGCAATTTCCGATTAGACTTTTCTTAGTCATCATTCGGAACCTTGAGTTAGTCTAGACTTTAACCCATCGTCTGTAGGAGCTTATACCTCCATGAAGTATCTTGATCATTGGACAAGACTCGGCGAACGAGACTCCTCCCCCAAGTACTTAGCCCAATCATCTCAACTCTCGGATTGTACATTTGCAGCTACAACGATCAAGTCTTGATCAAAGACTACTCACTTAGTTATATTGCGGACTACTCCAACACAATTTCACTAAGCACCAATCCATCCGTAGGATCAAGCATGCTCTGATACCAACTTGTAACACCCCGACCCAGCCTTCCAAGGCCGCGGTCAAGGCGTTCCGGTTCAGGCCACTTCCCGGCCGAACCTCATGGGTTAGCCCATATCCAGGTAGCTATGCCTCTTTAAGGCATACATTCCTTTGGATATTTACTTAGAATACGCAGCGGAAAATCCTTTCTATTCAAATTCTCTAACGGTTCTAAGTTCATTCACCTGAACTAATCCTTGAACCGGTTGAGTACTTCCGTACCTTCGGACAGCCCATTTAGCATAGGATAGCCTCAACCAAAATCACTCGGTCTCAAGCGCTCATCCTATCTAACAGCCTCCGTTCGGTTTAGGATCTATCATACTCGGTCAATTCTCGTAAGTCTAAGCATCCGGTTGTTCTCTAAACTAACCAGCCTAGATCTAACAAGTAATCAAAGATTCCACAAGAAGGATAAGGCCTGACCTTAACCAATTCGTATATCTTACTTGTCCAGAATCCGCATTCTAGTTTTCCCCTTTCTCTCGCTCGATCTGCTACCCATGTATCGGCTTGAACGGATCCCTTCGTTACTCAGTCATTCAACCAACCATCCCCACTAACCGCGTATTCGAAGAGACCAAGCTTTGCCCGAATTCATGGTCGCACCCGTTCGTGACCGCACCACTCGCGAGTCGCACCCGTTCGTGGCCGCACCACTTTGCAATTCGCACCCATTCGTGGCCGCACCACTTTGCGAGTCGCACCCTTTCACGGCCGCACTGATTTACGAGTTGTACCCTTTCACGGCTGCCTCGCTTCACGAGTCGTACCCTTTCACGGCCGCACCGCTTCACGAGTCGTACCCGTTCAGAATACCCATGGTACCAGTGATCATCGCGGATCAACCTTGGTTCCGGTGATCATCGCGGATCACCCTTGGTTCCGGTGATCATCGCGATCACCCATGGTTCCGGTGATCATCGCGGATCACCCATGGTTCCGGTGATCATCGCGGATCATCCATGGTTCCTGTGATCATCGTGGATCACCCATGGTTCACCGTGATCATCGCGGATCATCCAAGGTTCCCGTGATCATCGCGGATCATCCATGGTTCCCGTGATCATCGTGGATCATCCATGGTTCACCGTGATCATCGTGGATCACCCATGGTTCACTGATCATCGCGGATCACGCATGGTTCTTGTGATCACTGCGGATCATCCATGGTTCCCGTGATCATCGTGGATCACCCATGGTTCACCGATCACCGTGGATCAAGCATGGTTCACCAATCATACTTGATGATCACCGGCGGGTTCTCTCCATCACCGATGATCATCGCCGCTTGGGTTATCCCTCTTCCTTGAGAGGTTTCTTCCCAAAACGTGGATATCCTTTCCCCTTCATACAACCCCTTTATATAAGGGTTGAAAGGGCATCTTTCACCAAGGGATGCCCCTTGGAACTTGTCTACATTCGTCCCCCCACCCTTTCATGAAAAGATGTGTCTATTGGAGACTTGTACCTTTTGGCGTTGGCACCCTTTGGTTATTCCAACCACCCAGCTTAGGTAACCACCGTAGTCCACCCAGCTAGGGTTCCAGCTGATCAGTCCACCGAGCTGGGTCAGTACTTGATTAGCTCATCAAGCTAAGTTGAGCTGCCGCCCAGCTCACTTAACTCAGCTGGCTAACTCATCCAGCTAGTTCAGCTCACTTAGCTAGTTAAGCTATTTGATTCGCCATTGGATTCACTTATTCCTTAGTTCTTTCTTGACTAGGATCTAGCCTTTCCCAAAACAAACAGCCCCGATATAATGATCGCGGAACGCGGACGTTACAATTTGAGTTCTAGAACAATTCATAATGCTTTCCTTGACAATTTATCTATTTCTAAATCCATGAATCCCTGTGAATTCCCTAATGCCCAATGCTTTTAGTTCATAGTTTACATCATTTTATTTACTTCTCTCATTTACTTTTTTTGCAAACAATCATCTTTTAATTCATCTTAACTTAATTTTAATTGATATAGTTTGAAGTGTAGACTAGGTTCTTGTGGATTCGATTCATGTATTACTACAACATTGCTGTGCACTTTCTGTAGTTAATTTGGGTTAAAACATGTGTTATCAACCACAAGAAGATTCACATATTTGCTAGCACCAAACAGTTAGATAAAATTTTATCGTATGGACGAATTGGGAAGTTCTATGTTGGTTTGGGGTACAACTTGGAGCATGAGTCTAAATCCGACGGGATCAAGTTCGTGTCAGCTGGTTTCTCTCAATCTTAAAACTATGGAGAGGCAAGAAACACTTGTGCTGAAGGAGTTAGAGTGATGGACAAGTTGATGAAAAGAAAGGGTTGTTTCTTTTGTGGTAAGCTCGGTCACATAAGAATCTCTTGCTACAAGTTCAAGGAGAGGGTAAGACAACTGAGATATCAAGGAAGATTCACGTGGATTGGATATCGAAATCAAATTTGGTTGAAGAAAACTGATCTGCGGCCATCTGTTGCAAGAAGTGGTTCGGTTTGCGCCTCTGCTGGTAATTCAGGACTTGGATTTCAATGTAATATGGTTTTCATATCATAAGAGAAGGGGAATGTCCGTCCTTGGTATTTTGACAGTGGGTGCTCACGACACATGACAGGTACTATGAACAACCTACAAACCTTCTAGAAGATCCACAAAGGAAAAGTGACTTTTGGTGATGGTGGTCACGGTGCTATCCAAGGAAAAGGTAAGACTTATGAAACAGGTTTGCCACAACTAATGAATGTCTACTTGGTGCAGGGACTCAAGGCCATCCTTATAAGTGTGAGCCAACTGTGTGATGATGGACTGACTGTAATCTTCACAAGTGAGGACTGCAGGGCTGTAGATAAGGGTGGTGTATCAGTTTTGAAAGGGGTTCGGTCAGGAATCAACTGCTACATGTGGGATGATTCAGTATGAGCATAGTGCTTCAGTGCAAGGGATGATTTGAATCTGTGGCACCGACGACTTGGGCACATGAATACTAGGAGTCTCATGAAGCTTGTTAATCAAAAGATGGTACGGGGTGTACCACATCTCAAAGGAGGAGACGTATCAGTGTGCGGACCTTGTAACAAAGGTAAACAGGTCAAGGTACAACATAAGAAGGTAGTTGACGTTCACAGTGGGGCAGCTCTTGATCTAGTCCATATGGATATCATGGGTCCAATGCAAGTGCAAAGTACATATGGAAAGCGATATATCTTGGTGCTAGTTGACGATTACACAAGATACACATGGGTCAAATTTCTTCGGGATAAATCTGAAACAATGGATAGCTTCAGAATCTGGGCACTTCAGCTCATCAATGAACGTGGTAGTATCAAGAAAATTTGTAGTGATCATGGTACTGAATTTGAGAATAGATCTATGAAGTTGTTTTGTGAAAGTCATGGAATTTCACATCAATTTGCAGCTCCTTACACACCACAACAAAATGGAGTGGTGGAAAGGAAGAATCGTACACTTCAAGAGATGGCCAGGGCCATGCTTCATGGAAGCACTCTACCACATAAATACTGGGCTGAAGCTATCAATACAGCTTGCTACATTATCAACCGAGTGTATGTTAGAAAGGGAGTTACCAAGACGCCGTATGAGTTATGGAAAGGGAAGAAACCAAATCTGAGTTACTTCCATACCTTTGGATGTCCATGCCATATTATGAATGACAAAGATTATCTTGGTAAGTTCGACTCAAGGAGTAACGATGGGTTGTTTCTGGGTTACTCCGGAAGTAGTACAGCTTTCAGACTTTTGGATGTTGCGAATGGAGTAATAGTGGAATCGATAAATGTGGTCTTTGATGACTATACCGATGCAGATCAAGACGGTGGCAAGGAAGTTATCCAGGTAGACCAAGATGAAGAGGTCAACAAGAAATATGAGAAAGTTGGATCATATACAGTGGCTGAATCAAAAGACCATTCAGATTCAGATATATGCTTTAGAAACACGGAAAACTGAAAAGCATCGTGCCTTGATGGACGATCTTCAAATACCTCAGGATCATTCATCAACATATGTAATTGGACCAATAGAAGAAGGAAGGGAAACTTGAGGGATCAAAAAAGATTATTATGAGATGCATCATGGTGTTAAGAAGAAGAGCAAGAATGTTGAAGAAGTAGTAAATTTTGCTTGTTTTGTTTCAGTCATGGAACCGAAAAACCACGCCCAAGGCCTTGATGATGAGTTTTGGATCATGGCTATGGAGCAGGAGCTGGAGTAGTTTGTACGCAATGATGTTTGGCAATTAGTGCCTCGACCTGAAGGAGTTAATGTTGTAGGAACTACGTGGATATTCAAGAACAAGATTGATGAGAGTGGAGTAGTGGTTCGAAACAAGGCACGGTTAGTTGCACAAGGTTACTCTCAAATCGAAGGAGTTGATTTTGAGGAAACGTTTGCTCCGGTTGCGAGACATGAATCATTCCGATTATTTTTGGGGATGGCTTGTATTCTAAACTTTAAGGTGTATCAAATGGACGTTAAGAGTGCGTTTTTGAATGGGTTGCTTCAGGAAGAAGTCTATGTTGAACATCCCAAGGGATTTGAGGATTCAGTCAATTTCGGTTATGTGTATAAGCTAAAGAAGGCATTGTACGGGCTGAAGCAAACTCCATGAGCTTGGTATGAACGATTGACCGGATTTTTGGTGGAACAAGGTTATGAACGAGGAAGTGTAGATAAGACTCTTTTTATTCTTGAGCAGAATAGAGAGACCATGATGGTGCAAATTTATGTGGATGACATAATCTTTGGAAGCACCTCTCAAGTACTTATTGACAAGTTTGTCAAAAGCATGACTCAAGAATTTGAGATGAGCATGGTAAGAGAGCTGAAGTACTTTATGGGTTTGCAAATCACACAATCAGAGGATGGAGTGTTCATTGCTCAAAGTACATATGCCAGGAATCACATCACAAGATTCAAGATGGATCAATGCAAAGAAGGCAACACTCCCATGAGAACAACATCAAAATTGTCACGAGACAGTGAGGGGATTGATGTTGACGTGAAGCTATATAGAGGCATGATTGGTAACCTTTTTTATCTCACAGCGAGCAGACCGGATTTGTGCTTAAGCGTTGGAATATATGCAAAGTACCAAGCTAAGTCGAAGTAGTCACATCTTGAAGCAGTTAAGCGGATCATAAGGTATGTTCGGGGCACTGTAAACTTGGGAATTTGATACTCTAAGGGATCGAACAAGAGTCTAGTGGGATATTGCGATGCTGACTGGACAGGAAGCATGGATGATCGAAAAAGTACAAGTGGTGGTTGTTTCTTTCTTGGGAACAATTTAATCTCATGAATGAGCAAGAAACAGAACTTTGTATCACTTTCTACAGCTGAAGCAGAGTATATTGCCATGGAAAGTTACTGCACTCAACTCCTTTGGATGAGACAGATGTCGGCAGACTATGGAATGGACTCTGGATCCCTCTTTGTTCATTGTGACAACAAGAGTGCGATAAACATATCGAAGAATCCGGTGCAACACTCACGAATAAAACACATAGACATTTGACACCATTTTATTCGGGAGTTGGTGGAGGAGAAATAGGTAGTAATCGAACACATTGTCACTGATTCACAATTGGCTGATTTATTTACAAAACCTCTGGACTTTAACCATTTTGTCACCTTAAGGAACTTAATAGGTGTTTGTGAAATATAATGAGTTTGTGAAGTGTGCAGAACTTATACAGGTACTGACTAAGGACATACACAAAGCTTAGATTTTGCTAGGAGTCAGAAACATCAGTGGAAAAGAGCTACCTATCATATCGTCTTGCTTTGACTTTAGTACAACGTGCACATGAAGAAGAGAACTAACAAGCTGAAGAGTGATTAACCATGAGGAAGTTCTTGAGAAGTCAAGTGATGGAGCTGTCTCATCTGATAACAAAAAAAAAGGGCAATTAAAGAAGGAAAGGATCTTCAAAGCCAAAGGCAACCTTGTCCATGCGGATTCCAGTGAGTAGTAGAGGAGGCAAAACTCAAGATGTTCATAAAAAGAACGACAAACACATAAGGAATTCGATGGTAAGATAAGGTGAGTATTCAAATCAAAGAAACTCCATGTCTGAAGTATACCAGCTACTCTCCCATGATGGCCGAAGGTTGAAAACAAACCAAAAACAAGATAAAGATATGATAGTGTGAAAGCTAGCAATTGGAGTTAATGATGACCAAGCGGTATGAATCTGAAAATGCTGAAGGTATGCTTCTGAAGTAAGTCATGTGTGAGTTGATGCTGCGTCAAAATCATCGAAAAAGGTATCTATAAAAGTATATTCAAAAATGTTTTTCAAAGCCAATAGTTTATGAAGTGCATGTGTAGATTTAATGCACGTTAATTCCCATCATATACTTGATTAGATGTGGTTGTGTTGGTTTTAAAATGAGTGTGTGCTACTAATGATTCATGTTGAAAGTGATTGTTGTAGTGGGCTATGAGTGGATTTGGGGTATGTTGTAGGTTGTGATGTAGGTGGTTACTTCATCATGTGACTCTTGCAATCAAGAAAGAGAAGGTCAAGATCATATTCAGCAAGGAATACTCAATCATGGATCAATTAATACACTAACAAAGCGGTTGTGTTAAAGCTGAATCAAGCAGGTCTGACTATGAAGTTGAAGCAGACAAGTGTGCCATACACAGTGGACTGATCCGTTTTGCTAAGGAAACGTGTTGGGTGAGCAGAACGGTTTTATCACTACGAAGCTAAAACTCATCTGCATCCTTTCAAGGAAGGATAGTTGCAGCTCAAAATCTTGAAAAGAAGAGTAAGAGAGACTTGGAGTATGAGATAACAGGTGGACCACAGTGTCAGCAGAAACTGGTTCAGGAGACATGTCAGCATATTAGACCGTTTGCTTTAGTTTGGAAGATTTTGCATCTTGGGTGTGCTCTTTACATAAGTTTCGAGGAGGTTAAACATCGACTTAAAGGTTAGTTCTCATTTCCTATGGTTAAGTGTATTTGTTTTTAACTTGTATGCTCATAAGCAAGGGGATATGGTGTCTACAATTATGGGGGAGTATGTAATTTGTCTATGTATCTACTCTTATGGGGGAGTATGTATTCAGTCTATGTATCTACTCTTATGGGGGAGTATGATGTCTCTAAGGTGTTGTTTGTGATTCAGGTCATTAATGATAGAATTCTGGGGGAGTGTAGGAGCTGATATAAAATGCCTTGTTTAAGGGATTTAGAATTAGAATTTTAATTAGTCATGTTTAGAATTCTATTTCTGGGTTGTTTCTTTGGTTTGGTGTGGTTGTGATTGTGCAAGAAATTTGTGAGACACGCCAAGTTAAAAAGGGGGAGACTGAAGATGCAAAGCTGTACGAAGTACTTCAAGAAGTGATGCAGAGAAGATTACTCAAGACTTGTCCGATATGGGCTTGAGGAGATGGGCTGGGCTGGACGTTTCAAGCAAACTGAGATGAGCCCAAGACGACGTAGCTGAGGCGGAGGAGATCTTTCGTGAGGATCAAGGATGGCTTGAAGACTTGCCTTATCACTTAAGAAAAATAAGGAAATAAGACAAGAGAGAATATCTCCAAAAAGATATGAAGATCTTTGAGGAGTAGAGAGCAAGGCTTGATTTAGCCGACTTCCTATTTGGTATAAATAGAGGTGTTCGTGCAGTTGTGCAAGGTTGAACACTTAGAGAGAGAAATTCTTAGTAAAGGAATTTAGGTTGACAAAACAATCTGATTCATGGCTAAAGGTAGAGAGAGATTTTCATATCGTGTGTAGATCCTCAAAACAAGTGAGGCTAGGATCAACATGTTGAGTGAAACTTGATCTAGTAATATTTTCTGGAAAAAGATTCTCGTGTGTTGTGTGTTCCCTCTATTCATTCACATCCGAATTAGTAGTGTTCATATCCTGCAGTAATTCTAGAATATATCAGAAGCAGTAGGTGTTACATTTTCATATTCCAATGATAAAAATTCTCAAAAAGAAAATGAGCATAATTCACAATGGCTAGATTGAGGAAACATATATAATAAATGATCTCCAGAAGAGAAGAAAGAAATTCAGGTACCTGAGAATAAAGAGATCTCAAATACTAAAGTCATTGCTGTCATGTTTGAATAAAATGGAATCGAAAAGCAAAATCGACGTCGTAATATTTTTGCATGCATTGAGAAAGCAGTTGATATTATGAAAAAGAGGATCAAGAAAGTCTATTGAAAAGTGTACACAAAGTAATGATTGGCCAATCATAGAAAGGAAGAAACAGACTTATAATTATAATCTCTTGTAGAGAATTTTGGATCAGTAGTCCATACACTTCAAATATAAAATCAATGGAAGATAAACAAGTCTTTATGTGAAAGAATAGTGAAAACTTCACAAGATCTTGAACTTTAGCTTATTAAGAGGTTTACTCTCATGTGGTGGATGGAACTACTTTCAAGTTCATTACCAGTTTGGCAAGAAAACGAAAGGCTTGATTTATAGTTTATATCTTATTGATACGACCCACTAGATAATGAACCCAGAAGGATATATGCATGGAGAATTAATGATTTTAAAAGTTTATTATCGGAAACTTTAGTTATTCGATCGAATCAAATATGTTACATGGGGTATAACCTAAAAGTGAATTTTATAAGGTTAATCAATGTACCCATGTATATATCAAAATATTATGGATTGAATGGATCCTTAGTTTGAAGATCATCGAAACTCTGGCAGAGTTAATCATAAGTAGTACGATGACAATAATATATATATGATAAAAGATCACTAGATAGTTTTTCAGTGATATTCCGCAGCATTAGTTGTTCACCTACAGGTAGTCCACCGAGAGGCGCTTTCCAAAGGAACATTTTTATCTTAGGTGGAGCTCTTAAACTCCAGACTTGACTGTTCCAGCTTACCCTTCGCATAAGTTGAGTAATCTGATTTCCTTTTTCTTTTGCCGCTTCAATATATCATGATTTTGTTATGTATTCTTCTGATGGGTTCTTTAACCATACCCTCTTGTCCTTTCCTCCTAGGACACTAGGTTTTATGCGTAGGATCAGTTGTTTAAAGTGTGGTAGGACTTGATCAATCTTTTCCACATTCCAGGTAGCTGAATGTGAATGGATCAAATCGCTCACCATAAGGTATTGGAGTCCTTCAAGAGCAAGACCCATGGGTTGGAGCTTCTCCTCTGGTGATAACCATGCATCATTCCAGACACTTACATCGGTTCCCTCTCCTATAGACCAGCCTAACTGTGACTTCAGAAGGTCCCTTCTACAGATCAAGCTTCTCCATCCATGCGATGCCTTCCTTGGCATAGAGTACTCAAAGAAGGAAGAGTTCACACTGTACTTTCCTACTAGTATTCTTGCCAGAAGTCTAGTGGGGCTAGTAATCAATCTCCAGCTTAATTTAGCCATAAGGGCATCGTTGAAATCATTTATATCTTTGCACCCTAGTCCTCCCACGCTTTTTGGTTTTGTCATCTTATTCCACTCCACCCAACTAATATTTTGTTTTTCAGGTGAATCATCCCACCAAAATCGAGTTAGAGTTGACTGGATTTTTGTACACAGCGATTGTGGAAGCTTGAAACAGGTCATTGCATAAGTAGGCATGGCTAATAGTACACTCTTCAACAATATCAGTTTACCAGCACTTGAGAGTAGCTTAGTTGACCAGCTTGCCGCTTTATGCTTGATTTTGTCTACAACAGAGGTAAATAGATCCTTTTTCTTTCTACAAAAATGTTCTAGAAGTCCTAAGTACTTCCCTACTCCTCCATTTTTTCTATTTGAAGAATTTGTTTCATCTGAAATCTTAGGTTCTCCGGAGTCCTCCTTGAGAAGAATATTGATGACTTTTGGTAATTCACTAGCTGAACAGAAACTGCTTCATATCTTGATATAATTATTTTGAGCTCTCGACAATTTTTATGTTTGCCTTGCAGAAGAACATTGTATCGTCAGCAAACAGGTGGTGATTTAATCTGGGTCTTCCATTAGCCACCTTTACACCAAGGATTTTCTTCTTCTCTTGAGCACGCATACACATCCCAGTTAATACTTCTCCATAAAGGATAAACAGGTAAAGAGGGATGGGATCACCCTTTCTGAACCCTCTTTTTGGTTCAACATAACCTCTAGGAGCTCAATTTATTAGGAAAGTAAATGACACAGTAGTTATACACTAAATTAGCCATTGTACCCAAATAGAATGAAAGCCTAGACTCTCTGGTACCTATTGAACAAAGTACCATTCTAACTGATGATAAGCTTTACTGCCATTGAGCATCGCTCATCAACCTTTGATGCCTTGAGATAGTGCAAGACTTCATGAGTTATTAGGACATTATCTGTGATAGCTCTTGTTATTGTATAGGTGACTTAAAATCTAAGGGTACTACAGAGTGGGCCATAAAGGCCCTGTGTCACGCAGACAAGGGTTTCCTTTTTGGGGTAGGACGGTAACTCAAGAGTTTAGGAATATTTCTTTTTCCTAGTTGTATCGGGTTTGGAGCTTATATAAAGGGGTCATAAGGGTTTGTAATTGATATCAAGAGAAGAATTCACATGAATAATAAAACCGTAGACAAAGGGGTATTCGCCTCAATAGTTTCTCTTATTCTTTTGCTTCTTCACAACAACTGGTATCAGAGCTTCAGGTTTGGGTTGTGATTCTGGGCGATGGCTGGAGGAGGTTCTCTTAAGTTTGAGATTCCGCGATTCGTTGGTAAGGGTAACTTGGGCTATGGAAACGGCGGGTGAAAGATATGTTGGTTCAGCAAGGTATGAAGAAAACGATGTTGGCAGCAAAGCCAGAGAAGGTCACGCAGGATGATTGGGATGATATGCAGGATCAAGTAGTTACAACGATTCGTATGTGCTTGTCAGACGAGATTACTCACCAAGTAATGGTTCTCACAACTTCTAAACAGATGTGGGATAAGTTAGAGAAACTGTATATGTCGAAGTCACTCTCGACGAAGCTGTATCTCAAGCAGAAATTATACGGGTTGAAGATGCTTGATGGAGGTGATCTTGTAGAACACGTTAACTCATTCAATCAGGTCATAGGTGATCTTCAGCGTGTGGATGTGAAGATTTAAGACGAGGATAAAGCCATGATTCTATTGTGTTCTCTACCCCCTTCATATGAGATTATATTCATAGCTTTGACGTGTGACAAAGTCACGATAAAGCTGGAGACTGTTACTGCAACGTTACTTTCTCATTACGAGCGACGACAGAATAACGGTTCACAGAGATCTCAGGGTGATGGGTTGTATGTCACTTACAACCGGGATAGGGGGAGACAGAAAGAGAAGCAGTTAGATGATAATAGCATAAGCAATTCAAAGCCAAAATTCGGGAAGAAGGGCGTCTGCTATGCGTGTGGTAAAACAGGCCACTATAAAACAGATTGTCCTGAAAAGAGACAGACGGGCTACATAAATTTACAGTACTCTACGAAATCAGCAAACGTGGTCCAAGAAACAGAAGATTCAGAGGATATTCAGTCTGATATGCTTGCTGTAACATCAGAGAAAAACACAGATTCTTGGATGCTTGACTCAGGTGCTTCATTCCATACGACCTCGAATAGGGACTGATTTGAGTCATACAAGACTGGAAATATTGAGTCAGTTCAGTTGGCAGATGACAAGGTTTGTAACATCTTGGGCGTTGGACAAGTCAAGTTTCGCATGCACGATGGTATAGTCAAGGCCTTGACTGATGTACGACATGTTCCAGTGGTAAAGAAGAATTTGATCTCCATGGGTACTCTGCAAAGAAACGGATTCAGATTTAGTGTTGTTGAAGATGAAGACGTGTTGCAGGTCAGTGAAGGAGGTGTGACAGTGATGAAGGATCTGATTTCAGCTGGAAACATATACAGATTGTTGGGAAGCGTGATTGTACGTGGAGCTGCAGCCGCGGAGTCTGAATCTGATAAAACAGATTTATGGCATATGCGTATGGGGCATATTGGAAAGCATGGTTTGAAAGAACTTAATAAGAAGGGTCTGTTGGACGGTAAGATGAGCTGCAAGATGGATTTCTGTAAGTTTTGTGTGATGGGAAAACAGTCTAGGATGTCTTTCAAAACAGGTTATGGGTTTTTGAAATATGCATATGGCCCATATATTGAATTCATGTAGTTTTCTTCATGTACATCCACTACTCCAATTTACTGGTTTTGTCTCACGCTGACCGATTCAGAAGAAGAAAGATGAACGCAAGTGTTTAGAAAGAAACATGTAAGTGAGAGTTGGAAGAAGATGTGAGTACATATATATGGAGGTTAGGAGGTAAGCTAGAAACATGAAGGAGAGAACCAAATATGTTTTGTAAACGAACAGCATAAAGTTGCATTGATTAAAATCTACAACAATTAATCATCCACCAAGGTATAGTAAAAAGTAGATGGCGTGGCGTATAAAATCGAAGCCGTTAGTGGCGCACGGCTTGATGAAAGATATTTCTACTTTTTAATTATGTTGACTAGATGATTTGTTGGTCTTAATTCAAATAAGACAAAAAAAAACAACAACAGAATTCTCGTTTGGGAAAAGATGATGTCTCTTTCAGAAGCATAAAATCTTCTTCTTAATATATCTAAATAAATTCAGAAATATAAATAAACTCTGCGAGAGTTTAGAGCCGGTCAATAACAAATGTCGGATATTAAACTCTAATCAATAGTATTATGAAGATTTCTAGGGGAATCAAACTTCCCTTTGGTCTGTACCGGGGGTGTATGTTTTGGCTTCCAAGGAGACTTTGAAGCCAACGTGAAAGGCATCTTGAGTGGCGTTTTGGAAATCCCACCGCGGCTGCTAATCCGGTGACGGAGGAGGTTCCTCCGTCGGCGACTGTAAGGATTTTGTGACCTCCCCAAATCCTTCATCGTTGAGGACTCACTTTCCGCTAAGTTGGTGAAAGATTTTGATTCCCCCTTGTAGAACTTGGAGATTCCTCTCCTGCAAGAGTCAAAAGAGGTTTCAAGTTGGGACGTATACTCTATAAAAATATTCAAACAAAAAAACAGACCTGATGGGCAAAACATCTTCGATAGACTCCATTATATCAAGAGGGCCCTTGTAAGGAGACTCTGCCTCATTCTCTCCGCTTTCTTCATCCTCACTGTTCCTCCCGATCGATGAATAAGAAGTAGAAGAAGACGACCGACAACGGAATTCTCGATCCGTTCCATCCATCACAGTTGACATTTCAGAGAAAAGTTGAATATCTTTCTCAATCCACAGAGAATAGAAGATGTGATCGTAAGTATATATTGAGTTTCTATTTCCTTGTCTATGTGTGCTCTCATTATTTCCATAAGGAAAAAGATATAGAAAATACAAAATCTTTGCTATTTATTACAAAGGAGAGGAGAAGATAAGTTTTGTAATTACTAATATGTTACCTCTTATCCTGAGCCAGCTCACTCTTTCCTTGCTAATTGCTATATGCATTTATCTTATTTTTACATTTTTGTTTTCCATAAACATTTGATGCAAGTTACGGGGATCTATATGGCCCACTAGAAAAGTACTTAAACTGAGGATCGAAATAAACCTGTAATCATCACAAAAATATATATTGATGTACTAGTACTAATTTTAGAAGCTTTGTTCGTGCAAGTTGCTTATCGCAAATATTCAAAACGTTCAAAAGACTATAAGAAGAATTAAGGTCGTACAAATAAATCCACCATTCCTTATCTGCTATTTGCAGGGGCGGATCTAGCTAGTATGGTAAGTATGGGTGCACGTGCCCTCAGTAAACTTTTTAAAATTTATATATTTGTTAAGTAGAATTTGGATTATTGAAAACATTAAATGAAAAGTTCCTTAAAGGACACCAGCACCCACAATATATGTCTGATTCCGAAATGCACCTACTCATTTACGTTTATTTCCTTAAACTCTTTGTTGTTTTGTTTTAAATATGTATATCCTTTTTAATTTTCCCTTCCATCCCAAAAATAACATCTAAGTTTCTTATATTAGATGTTACCTGTTTTAAAAAAATTCAAACTAATTTACTTTAACAAAACTTATACGATAATATATCTTAAATTTTGTAAATTTGTATCCGAGTAAAATATTTGGCTAGATCCGGCTCTAGCTATTTGTATACATTCTTAAATGTTGCAGACGACAATACAAGTTTATAATTATAAATGAAGCTCCATCTAAAGCTGAAGTCCTAATGCTTGCATCGGAAACTCACAATCACAAGCATACCACAATGAAAACGGTACGGAGAACAATGATGGCCCACAAATAATTATTTATTAAGTTATGTTTATCGACTTAATTTTCAGTTTCGTTGACTTATTTTAAACAGTTGGTTTATATTTTATTTGCAAATTTTTACTTTATTGACTTACATAACTATTACCTTCTTTTTTATGTTTGTCGAGTTAAATTTCTTTTTTATCAACTTATATTACACTGTTGACTTATATTTCGTTTGGTCAATTTTTTCCTTTGATGATTGATTTAAACCACATAATTAACTTTTAAGTTGATCTACTTAACATTTTTCCATTGAGTTTTTTTTAAACTGTCGATTTATATATATTTTAGTTGGTTGAATTTTTACTTTGTCAACTTGTTTGAACCATTGACTTAATTTTATATTTTAAAAATTAAACATTATCTAGAATCTTTACAAAATTATTATATTCGTAATTTCTTAACATTAAAACTATTAGATAATCCATTAGTTTGAAAGCTTATAAATTATTTTTTATAATTAAAAAACTTGCCAAAAATTCATTATATAAAAGTTTTAATCGAGAATGATATGAGGTGACAAATTTATTAGCGAAAAACCTTTTGAAAGTGTAATGTAGTACTTGATTTTTTTTGTTCCGTCTATATGGCTTAAGAACTTATTGTATATCCCATTTATAGTTTAAGTATTAATATAAAAAAATGTTAAGAAAATTATAAATAGCAATTAAAAATCAAATCATTTTCTTTGTTAGATTTTTCTAAATATTTAGTGATTAACTCATGATAATTTTGTTTAGTGATTAACTAATGATAAAAATGTCATTTCAAACGAAATATAGTCAAATTTAGTATAGATTTCACATTTATAATATATTTTAGGGTATATAATAAAGTTTTCCTTTATAACTAATATCTTTTCATCATTGAACATACGCTAACCTCCATCATCTGATTTCACATAAACGATATAGTGAAAGATTACAGGTCTAGACCAATGTGTTTAAGCAATACAAAAAGCTGATATTTGGAAGGATCCTGGTTGTCAATTACACAAATCCATATGAACTAAATCCAATATGCCTTATGATCTTCTTCAAATCTCTCATGAATATCTTCAACTGGCGACAACTTATAAAGATTACCGGAGGAAGCGAAAGCGTAACAGAAGGAAAATTATTAAAATGGCTTGTACTTTGAGATGGGTTTGTTGGAGTAGATGTTAGCTTACAAAAACCTTTTAACCCACAAAAACGAACCTTGATACGATTTCAGTTAAAATCAATGTGCTCAGAAACTATATTAGAATGCATGGTTTGAAATCTGTTCTCGTCTTTTCCTTTTGTTATAACACTGAACTGCACAAAAAGAATAATAAAAATCGAAATTTCGACCGTGAAAATCATCGTAAGATTGTACAACAAGCAAAGTCGAAACACAAAAGGAAGAACTCAAGCAAATGGTTAAAATTAGGATCAATATGTAACATTGTACACAATGACAAAAATCGAAACTTTGACGGTGAAAAAATCATCGAAAGATGTACAACTAGCAAAGTTGAAATACAAAAAAAATTCTTAGAAGGTTAAAATTAGGATCATTCTGTGTTAAGAAATAACGTCAAATTTTCGATCAAATTGAAATACGAAAAACGATAGAACACACAATTTGTTAACGGAGTTCGGCCAATCGTGCCTACGTCCCCGGACTTGTTGTAGATCTTTTTATTATAACCGGGAAGAAAGGTTACAACACTCTCAACTTACACCCAAACCCAAATTACACTCAAGAAATTATTCTTAATTTTTCTCACAAAAAAGAATTTATTTCTTCTCTTTATCACTCACGTTTCTTCTTGTTTGGGATAATTATAATGGAGTGGAGAGCTCACGTATATATAGAGGATTTGAGGAGGAGTTGGTGAGACACAATTTAGTGAGACACAATTGTTGACTATAAAATCAAACCTCCATGTTTGACTTTTGAACCTCCATTCACCAACTCTTTTCACCGTCCACCTCCTTTCACCGTCCATTAGTAAAAAACGTGACTAACAATCTCCCACTTGAAGACTAATTTCAATCCGTCTTCACACCTTGATCGATACAACAGGTCTTCAAAGCTTGTTACTCTAACAAGCCCACTGAGATCGTACATAACCTCAGCTTGTCATATGGTACGACCTTTGTCAGTATGTCTGCCGGATTTTTCCTTCTTGGGATCTTTTCAAGCACCAACACTTCATCTTCTAAAGCGGACCTGATGAAATGATAGTGAAGTTGTATGTGTTTCGTCCGAGCATGGTAAACCGGATTCTTTGCGAGATCAATGGCACTCTTACTATCACAGTATAACACCTTTTTCTCTTGATCATGACCTAGCTCTCGTAGAAATGATTGTAGCCACATCATCTCCTTTGTTGCCTCTGTGACGGCAACATACTCAGCTTCACAGCTTGAAAGAGCTACGATTTTCTGCAATTTTGAAACCCAACAAATTGCAGTACCACCAAAAGTGTAAACATACCCGGATGTGCTCTTTCTACTGTCAATATCGCCACCATTGTCAACATCAACATATCCTTGTAATCCCACCTCGGACTTCATGAAACATAATGCTAAACTTGGATTTCCCTTCAAGTACTTGAGAATCCACTTAACAGCCTCCCAATGTTCCTTTCTTGGATTGCTCATATACCTGCTAACGACTCCCAATGCATGTGCAATGTCTGGCCTTGTGCATACCATCGCGTACATCAAGCTGCCAATAGCAGAAGCATATGGAATTTTATCCATATATGCCATCTCTTCTTCAGTCACTGGTGACTGGTCTCTGGATAACCGAAAATGACTTGCCAGGGGAGTACTTATTGGCTTCGCGTTATCCATGTTAAACCTCTTGAGAACTTTCTTCACATATTCCTCTTGTGATAAATTAAGACCCTCTTTGCTTCTACTAATTCTCATCCCAAGAATTTGTTTTGCTTCTCCAAGGTCCTTCATTGCAAACTCTTCTGAGAGTTTCGTCTTCAAGTTATTGATCTCATGGAGGTCTTCTCCCACTATCAACATGTCATCAACATACAAGAGCAATATCAAGTAGGAATCTTCAAGCCTCTTGAAGTAACAACAGTGGTCAGCTTCACACCTCAAGAAACCAACATTCTTTATAAAGTTGTCAATCTTTTTGTACCACTGCCTTGGAGCTTGTTTTAAGCCATACAGACTCCTTTTAAGCTTGCAGACCATATTTTCTTTCCCTTTGACTTCAAAGCCTTCGAGTTGCTTCATATAAATTTCTTCATCCATATCACCATGAAGAAAAGCCGTTTTCACATCCATCTGTTGAAGATGTAAATCTTCCTTTGCAACCAACGCAAGAGCAGTTCTGATTGTCACCAGCTTGACTACAGGAGAAAAGATTTCCGTATAGTCTATGCCTTCTTTTTGTTGGAATCCCTTCACAACAAGTCTCGCTTTATAACGCTTTCTTCCATCATGCTTTTCTTTTATCCGATAGACCCACTTATTGTGCAATGCCTTTTTCTCCTTAGGCAACTCAGCTAGCTCCCATGTGTGATTGAACATCAACGAATCCATCTCATCGTTCGTTGCAAGCTCCCACTTAATCGATTCATCATCTTGCACTGCTTCTTCAAAGCATTCAGGCTCACCTCTATCTGTGAGCAGAATATAGTTTAGAGATGGAGAATATCTCACAGTAGGCTTGTTGGTTCTATCTGACCGCCGTAATTGTAGTGCTGGTGTCTGGGGATTACATCGGAATAATCATTCTCATTTGCCTCTCTATCTTCTTCTTGAGAAACATACTCTTCTGTAGTATCCTTCTACAACTCTGGTGCTAGAATATCTCCCAAATCAATGGCTCTCGATTACTTCCTTTTTGAATTTTCCGTTAGCTTATCCTTGTACAACGCTCCTTCGTTGAACACAACATTTTTCCTGCGGATGATCTTCCGATTTTGGTCATCCCAAAACCGATAACCAAACTCCATGTCACGATAACCGATGAAGTAACACTTCTTAGATTTTACGTCAAGTTTACTTCTTGCAGCATCATCAACATGAACATAAGCTAAGCAGCCAAACACCTTTAGAAAAGAAAGATTTACTTTCTTGCCGCTCCAAACTTCTTCGGGGATCTTGAATCCCAATGGAACAGACAGTCCTCTGTTTATTAAGAATGTCGCGGTATTGATTGCATCTGCCCAAAAGGTCTTAGGCAGTCTACAATGTAATCTCATGCTCCTTGCACGCTCATTCAGGGTCCTGTTCATCCTTTCTGCTATTCCATTCTGTTGTGGCGTTCCTGGAATAGTCTTCACCATCTTGATCCCATTATCAGCGCAGTATCTTCTGAACTCCTCGCTAATGTATTCTCCACCATTGCCAGACCTTAGACACTTCAATTTGAGATTCGTCTCAATCTCAACCATGGCTTTCCATCTTTTGAAAACTGAGAATACTTCAGATTTTTTCTTCATGAAGTAGACCCACACCTTTCTTGTGGAGTCATCAATAAAGGTCACATAGTAGTGAGAACCTCCTAATGATGAGACAGAAGCGGTTCCCCACACATCCGTGTGCACCAACTCTAGCTTCTCAGACTTTAGCTCTCTACCTTCTTTTGAGAAGCTAACCCGTTTCTGTTTTCCAAGGATGCAACTTTCACACATCTGATGATTCACCGACTTTAAATCTGGAAGCACGCCATTTTCCACCATAAGTTTCATCCCTTTCTCACTCATGTGCCCCAACCTACAATGCCACAGCTTGGTTTGTTTGGCATTCTCGACAACAGCAATTGTATCTTGATAACTCTTCGTCATAGAGAGAGTGCCTCTTTTATGACCTTTTGCGACCACCATAGAACCTTTCTTTACTTTCCAGGCTCCACCACCAAAGTAGACATCGTGCCCTGTATCGTCAAGTTGTCCTACTGAGATAAGATTTCGCATCAACTTTGGCACGTGTCTAACCTTTGTGATCTTCCACACACGTCCATCTGACATCTTTAGATTGATATCTCCAACACCAACTATGTCTAAAGGTAATCCATCAGCTAGATAAACCTTTCCGTAATTTCCTGCAACATAATTCTCCATAGTGTTGTGGTGTGGTGTAGTGTGGAATGACGCCCCTGAGTCGAGAACCCAAAAATCGATCGGGCTATCAACATAAGAGATCGATGCTTTGATGGTGTGTACACCTACATCATGAGTCTCAATGTTTCTTGGGGAATCAACAGACACTAACAATGCATCATCCATTCCATGTGTAACTGCATTGGCTCCGCCTCGTTTGTTATATTCCTTCTTTAGTGGGGCCCAACAATTCTTTTTAATGTGGCCAGTCTTTCCACAATTCCAACATTCAGTAGGTTGCTTGAATTTGGATTGACTTCTTCTTCTATTCTTTGACTTTGATCTTCCCTTATTTTGGTTCATTCTGCTCATGTTTCTGCCTCTGTTTTCCACGTTGAAAGCAGAGCTCATTGATGTTTCGCTAGAGTCTATCCTTCGAACTTCTTCAGCAAGAATACGATCCCAACTATTTGGTAGAAATGCCAACAAGATCAGTGCTCGTACTTCATCATCAAACTCTATCTCAACAGACGACAATTGGTTTACAATTGTGTTGAACTCGTTCACATGTGTCGCCACAGGGCCACCTTCTTCCATCTTCAAGTGGAAGAGTTTCTTCATGAGAAACACCTTATTATTGGCTGAAGGTTTCTCATACATGTCTGAGAGAACTTTCATCAATCCTTTTGTGGTCTTCTCCTTCGCGATGTTGTGAGCAACATTTTTCGACAGTGTTAACCTTATAACACCCAGAACCTGCCTATCAAGGAGATCCCACTCTTCTTTAGTCATCTTCTCAGGCTTCTTGCTTAGTGGTTGATGAAGCTTCTTTCCGTACAGATAATCTTCTATTTGCATTCTCCAAAATGCATAGTCTATACCGTTAAATTTTCCGATACTATGCGCCGAACCATCTTCGCCTCCCATTATTTATAGGAATTGCCGTGTATTTGACACCTCCGCCGAACAAACCGATATTGCTGACAGTATTTTACTATTCACGATTTTACTATTCACGTGAATAGTACCCCGCACAAAACTTGACAGAAATCACATTATCCGAACGCTCTGATACCAGTTGTTAAGAAATAACGTCAAATTTTCGATCAAACTGAAATACGAAAAACGATAGAACACACAATTTGTTAACGGAGTTCGGCCAATCGTGCCTACGTCTCCGGACTTGTTGTAGATCTTTTTATTATAACCGGGAAGAAAGGTTACAACACTCTCAACTTACACCCAAACCCAAATTACACTCAAGAAATTATTCTTAATTTTTCTCACAAAAAAGAATTTCTTTCTTCTCTTTATCACTCACGTTTCTTCTTGTTTGGGATAATTATAATGGAGTGGAGAGCTCACGTGTATATAGAGGATTTGAGGAGGAGTTGGTGAGACACAATTGTTGACTATAAAATCAAACCTCCATGTTTGAATTTTGAACTTCCATTCACCACCTCTTTTCACCGTCCACCTCCTTTCACCGTCCATTAGTAAAAAAACGTGACTAACATTCTGTACCATAACAACGAACTGCACTCACACACAAAAAATTGACACTTAGACCGTGAAAATCATTGAAAATGAGTCGTTTTTATAGCCGTTGCTTCATTTTTGGACCTACATGGGCCGTGTTTTATGGGCTTTAAAATCAATTTAGAAATCGAACCATCAGAAACCTTCTTCTAGTCCAAAGCTTTATGTTCCCGCGGAGAATGTAGACCGCTTGCGACAGCTCTTGCTTAATTATGGTCGCTATGGTCTGAAAATAATTTACTAACACTAAATTTCAAAAGAATATTTAGATTTCATCTTTAAATAATATAAATTACGTGGAATAATATGTTGACATGTAAATTAATAAAGTAATATGTGTAATTGGAAAATTAGGTAACTAACAAAGAAAATTTTTTTTGACTAACTTACCAAAAATAAATTCAATGAATATTGACAAATTTTATCACACTTAATGCTAATATTGTCAAATTTTATCACACTTAATGCTAATTAATTTATAATAAATAAAGAAATAATAATTTCATTTATAAATAAATTTAAAAATGAAAAAAAAAACATTTTTTTCTACATTATACATTTAGACAAAATAGCCATAATTTTTTACCTTCCAGAATAATTAATCATTCTTTTATTATACCAATTTGAACATGTCTTGAAATTATATAAACAAATGAATCCATGTAAAAATTTGATATTCACATAGGCGATATAATGAGTGTTTGTAGGTCTACACCAATGTATTTAATCAGTACGGAAAACTGATATTTAGAAGGATCTTGATTATCAATTAGATACGGAGACAAATCCATATGAACTACACCTTATATTCCTTATGATCTTCTTCAAGTCTCCCCTGAATATCTTCAACTGGAAGACATCAAATGGCGACAACTTATCAAGCTTCATTCCCATCTCTCTTGAGACAAACTCCCTATACTCTATTCTCCCTCAACTTTTTTACTACTAGTGTAAAAATCAAGATTAACGGTGGGAGCGAAAGTGAAACAAGAGGAAAAGTAGTAAATCGGCTTTGGCTTTGAGATGCAAACTTTGATAAGACAACGCAATGACTCATTAGCAGTGACCTTCCTCTTTGCACAAAATTTTCTTAGAATCAAGTAGACCAAGGCTTTTGCCATGAGCAGTTGCTCAATTTGATAATTGTGATGCCTTAGGTTTACTCTTTAAGCTCTATTTCTACTTTTATCACCTTCAATGGATTCCAAAATCAATGTTTGTTCCCAAAGGATTTGAATCTAAGGTATGTTTTCGCATTACAAGAAAACAGAGGATTTGCTACGGCAAAAAGGGTCGCAAATCCGTCGCAAAACTCAAATTTGCGACGACTGTGCGACGAAATTAAGTCGTCGCAAAAGTATCGTCGCAAATTATATGCGTCGCAAAAGCGTCACACTTTTGTGACGATAATATGACAAATTTTTTTGCGTCGCAAATTTGTGACGAATATGCAACGCTTGTATACCGTCGTAAATTTGTGACGTATCTGTAATGAAGTTTGGTAGTCGTAAATTAGCGACGGAACTGTGACTATTTATTTCGTGGTAACTTTGCGACTGAGTTGCGACGAATTGTTTGCGTCGCAAATTTGTGACGAATATGTAACGCTTGTATACCGTCGTAAATTTGTGACGTATCTTTAACGAAGTTTAGTAGTCATAAATTAGCAACGGAACTATGACTATTTTTTCGTCGTAACTTTGCGACTGAGTTGCGACGAATTTTATGTGTCGCAAAAAGTGTGACTCCATGTGGTGTAGCAAAGTTGTCGCAAATTAGTGACGAATCTACTACGAAAATTGGTTCTAATTTCGTATTTATGTTACGAACCATAGCAAAACCGTAGCAAATTCGTTGCAATTCTGTGACGGAAATGTAACAGTTAAGAACTTTGTTACTTTTCATAAATAACAAATTATGGTCTAATTAGTATTTGGTTTTGCTTTATACAAAACATAAACATTGAAAGCAGTTGTGAAAACATTAATAAAACCGAAATAAGTTTACGTTATAGAAGAAGATGTAGAAAAGCTTAGTTGCAAAAGATTCCAGTAGATACAAAAAATTCACAAGTTCTTAGAGTAGAAGAACTTAGGGTTGAGTAGGAGGTTGCGTAGGAGCAGTGGTGGGAGTTACTGCAGGTAGGTCTTCGGTGGTCGCATGTTCGTCATCCATAAAAGCTGCAATGCGGGAATCAGACTTCTTCAAGTATGTAAGGAGCTTCGTCATTTCAGCGAGCTGCTCTTGACCTTTGCGGTGCTCCTCATCACGCATGCGTTGCTCTTCATCACGCCTGCGTTGTTCCTCATCCCGCCGAGCATTAGTAGCTTCCTGAGCCTCAAGCTAACGCTGAGCTGTATCTAGCTTCTCTTGCATCTTAGAGAGATCAGGCGTAGATGAGCTTGCATAGGACTCTTGCCTCTTTCTTTTCCCTTGCAGCCGAGGCAGTTCCCCAAGTCCAAAAGTACTTCCCTTGTGATCAGTGACTGTACACTGATGCAGAAGCCAAACAAGTAGATGTTAGTCCTTAGCAATTCACTAGTCAAGCAACCAAATTGTAATATACCGAAGGTAAAAGTAATTAAGCATGAGAAAGAAAAATACCTTGAGGAATATTTCGTTTTTTTGGTCAATGGATAGGGTCCTCTGAGTTGAAAGCTCTGAAATGCCAGAGGCATCTGCGTCAGACACAGCTTTTGCAAGCTCCTTCACATAAGCCTCTGCAACTTGTTTCAATTTGCAGTCGACAAATGTTCCATCTTTGTTCGTGTGTGTCCGCAGAAAAACCTCTCCCCATGAGACAGGTCGACCTAACTCCACTTCCTGTAAAGAAAGGAACCTATGTTAAACATTTGAAGAATGTAAAGACAAAGGAACTAAGATATCACTCACCATTTCTCGTTGACGTCGCAAGAAGAATTTATGTCCAGAATTGTGCTTTGCGATTCCTAGACCTCCACGAGTGGATCTGCGGCAGTTGGAAGCCGTCTCACTCTTTTCCTACGCCTCTGGAGTTGCCCAAAACAGTTGCATTTCATCCCAGAGAGTCTCTTTGATCCATGTGGTCCTGCCGGTGATGCGTCTACCCTGGCTAACAATTCCTCGCATTCTTCTCGATGTAATCGCGAAGAAATGGTCCCTGACAAGTGAGGTAATGCCAATTTCCCAGTTGTACTTTCCCTACATTAAATAAAGTTGTTAGTATTATATAATGAGTAAGAAATTGATTAGAAACTAAGCATTTATCTAAAACATTACCGCAAAAGTTTCGAACATGAGTTCTCGGGCATCAACAGGGGTAGAGGACCAGTTATACCTGGGTCCATCAAACTTCCGCCTCATAATGTTGCAAATCACCTTAGCCAACACACCGCTGCCCCTATCAAACCTAAAACATATGATGAAAACATAACAATTTCAAATAATCAGTGTACTGTCTAACAAAAGGAATCATAATAAAGCAATGTATATATCACTTAAATCAATTGTCAAAGCCTCTAAACCCTATCTAACACACACTCCATGTCATAACACATCCTAATATAATCTAACATATGTATAGCTCAACCACACAATTGAAAAAATTGAGTTGAGAAATATCTTACCATATCGTCTGGATGCTTGGGATTGGGATCAGAGACAAATGGAGCAAATTTTCACGGCCAGGCATTCCCAGGAGGTACTCCAGGTGCTGGGCATAGTGTAGATCCTACTGGGGAGCTTCATTCTGGTTGCCATCCACAACCTGAGCATCAACGAACGGAGCATCAACCTCGTCCTCTTCCTCTGATGGAGGGTCTTGCTCGGCAAATTCAGCGTAGTAGTCTTCTTCTTCTAGTTGTTCTTCTTCTTCTTCTTGTTCTTCTTCGACCATGTCAACTGGTCGAAGGTTTCTTTGGCGGTGCACCGGAACTTCCACACGAGAAACAGGCAGATTGTTAAGGTTCAGCGATTGCCTTTGATGACCAGAAGGTTGTTGTCTCGCTGGAGGATACAAGCCGAAAGATTAGTTCTTGAAACAGAACCGGAAGCGGTGCATTCACAGGACGCCGATAAGGTTCGACGTTGAGCGCTTGTCCCTTCGATTTCAAAATTTGCAGCAATTCGAGGCTGGACTTCACGAACCGGTGTTCTAAACCTATCAGACCTGATGGAGGATCCACCAGAGTCAGCACCTGTGAGGCCAGGGACTACTGGAATTCCTCCACCAGATGCAGCGTCTGTGAGCCCTGCATCTACGGTTGGACTCCCTCCACCAGAGCCAAAGCCTGTGAGCCCAGGGACGCTCGGACTTCCTCCACCTCCAACAGGAAAATGGCATCCAGTCGAAGGGACACCGCGACTTAGGTTAGAAGCTGTATCGGATACATCCTTCAGTCCACCACCGCGTCCACCAAGTTAGGATAGACCTCCTCGAACACGAACACCACCACCTCTGGCCCAACCAGTTTTTAAACCCAAATCATGATATAAACTATCCGTCACTAAAGCGTCACAATTGTGTAACGACTTTGTCACGAATCTATGGGTCCCAACACAAAACCCTATACCCTAAAACTTGTGAGGCAAATTGTATGCCAATATGATGTCCAATCTTAACTTCATCATATGCCATACTTCTTCTATCAAAAAAATTATTTCCATTAAACTCTTCAATTAATTTTATTTTTTAAAAAAACACTAATTCTTATACACACTTATACAATTTCATGGACTTTATGATCAATTTTTGGGGTTTAGTTTAAAATTCATAAATTTTGAATTTTTATAGATTTGACTGTTAAGTACAATGCCATTCGTAATATAGCAAAATGGAACTTCCGATATATACATTGTTCTACTTAAATAGGTTCATAATTATATCAAAATCAAAATGAGAATTGCAAAATCGTCACAGATTTTGACGGCGCGTCACAAATTCGTTACAAAGTCGTCGCAAATTTGTGACTACTTTGCGACGTATTTTTTTGGTCACCACTCTATACCCTAAACCCTCAACTTTTTTAGGCTAAATTGTATGACATATACCTTACCAAACTACATTCGATCTATTTGTAATGTTATTGTTTAATAAAAAGAGTTATTTGAACTTAAAAATTTGATTTCGGAAAAAAATATTTCATTTTCATGGTTTATAGTATGTAATCACATACATTTGTGGATAAATATTAGGATTTGGTCCAAAATTTAAGAAATTTGTAATTTTCAAATCTGTAAGTGCTAATTGTACTGTATATAGTCATTTCTATTAGTTTCCCTTCGAGAAATACATCCATTAACCTTAAATATGTTAATAACTTTGGAATACTAAAAGATGAGTTACAAATGCGTTACAATTCCGTTGCAAACTTAGGTGGAGCGTCACAAGTGCGTCACAAAGTCGTCGCAAATTTGTGACTACTTTGCGACGTATTGTTTTGGTCACCACTCTATAACCTAAACCCTAAACTTTTTGTGGCTAAATTGTATGACATACACCTTACTAAACTACACTTGATCTATTTTTAATGTTATTGTTTAATAAAAAGAGTTATTTGAACTTAAAAATTTGATTTTGGAAACAATATTTCATTTTCATGGTTTATAATATGTAATCACATACATTTGTGGATAAGTATTAGGATTTGGTCCAAAATTTAAGAAATTTGTAATTTTCAAATATGTAAGTGCTAATTGTACTGTATATAGTCATTTCTATTAGTTTCCCTTCGAGAAATACATCCATTAACCTTAAATATGTTAATAACTTTGGAATACTAAAAGATGAGTTACAAATGCGTTACAGTTCTGTCGCAAAGTTAGGTGGAGCGTCACAAGTGCGTCACAACTTCGTTACAAACCTGGAACACTTAGTAAAAATTCTTGTCTTCAAAAACGAAGAAAAAATCATACCACCGGTGGAGGTGGAACCCGGGTCTCATTTGTTGAATGTATTGTGCAATGCCACCATGCCAAAGTGATATTTATGTTTACTTTTCGTTTTTAATTTTATTAAACTGTAATTGGTAAATGAAATAAATGCAAAATTGTAAACCTCTATATATGTAGATGCTGAGGTTCGAACCTATGACCTGTCAAATATCATTGGCATTGCTTTGCTACTGGGATACTTTGTGGTATTCGTTATGTATTGAGATCTGTTAGTATATATATATTTGGAGCTGAATATTAATGGATTATATTAATTTTATTAAGTGCAATTTATTCTTTAAAACACATTATAGATTAATCAAAATATAAATTGCAATCAAATTATTCAAAATCATCATCATATTGGTCACCATCACGATCTTCATCGTTATCTTCCTCTGAAGACGATAAATTACAGAGAAATTCATCTTCTTGTTCATTGTCTTCAATTTCAAAATCAATTGTTTCTATTGGGTTGTTTCCTTCCACCAAGGTAGGGACGTCAATTTCGTCCACCATTTCTGTCACAGTATCATCTCTTGTTTGTTGCAAAATAACCAAGTCTTTGGTACAAAATTTTCCTTGTACACGATTCCTCGGATTAACTTGCGGTACTGTAAGTCATGGTTTCGGAAGACGTTTAGTAGCTGGATATGGAAGATAATAAACTTGATCGGCTTGAGACCCTGCCATTAGTATAGTATTTAGATAAGGACTTTGAAAATATTTTCAAAACATATATGTCATAAATCTAGAAGATTTAATAAATGAACAAATCATACCTAAACTAAAAGGAATATTGTTTTGTTATCGGCATTTAACCAATACATCCACAATACCTCACTTGCTTCTGCGGGTGCCTTTTCCGATAGTAGGGTCGAACCATTTACAATAAAAAAGTTTTACTCTTAACTGAAATATTCCAGGGTATTGAAACTCCATGATCTTTTGCACTTTTCCATGAAAATCGTCTTCTTTAGTTGCGTCAGAATATTGTTCGCCTCGGACAACTACCCCATAATTCATAGTTTTTTTCCTCTCTCTGTGACTTTCCGTGTGAAACAAATACCCTCTCGTATAATACATGGGCCAAGTTGGAACTTGATTTTCAGGGCCTTCAACAATATTAAAAACCCAAGGAGGAAAATATTGTTGATCATTGGTGCAATGTACCTAGAAATACAAAATATGTGTTAATTAAGAATTGACAAATTACAATTGACAAATTTACAGCTCAACAGTGTACATACGTATTGGCGGATCCATGAATGGAAATCTGCATCTCTTTTTGCCATCACCTCCTCATCTGTTAGGTCAAGGTCTTCATCTCGGATTTGCGTTTCCAATAGTCTGTGATTAATTCAAAAAAACATAAGATTGAATAAATTGCTATAGTAATAAAATTAGAGTATATTACGTAATATGTAGTTTGACTAACTTCTCATAGGGCCGAAAGTATTCATAATTTCGTAGAATATATGAATGTGCACGATGATAATTGTCGGCGCCTAACCAGAATTCTTCACATCTCCCACTTGGCCGACCTACAGCCGTGAATATATCCGGTACGTCAGTTGGATATTTTGGTGCTTCACCTTCATCATACCGACTTGTCCTGGGAAATTTGTTATTTAACATTAAAACAAAACATAATACATATATTAAATAACAAAGATATTTCTATATTATCACGTCAATTTACCTTCTTATGATAGCTGTAGGAACCTGTGAGCCAAAGTAGTATTATGAAAAGTAAGATATCTCATCTTTCATATACGATTGAACAATTGATCCCGCTGGATATCTTTTGTTCTTCGCTTTTCCTTTCAAATATTTAAAAAACCTTTCGAACGGATGCATCCACCGATATTGCACAGGACCTCCAAGCTCTGCTTCGTAAGGCAAGTGGATAGGAAGGTGCTCCATCACATCGAAGAAGGAAGGCGGAAAGATTTTTTCCAAATTACACAAAATCATCACATTGTTCGTCTTTAGAAGTTGGACGCGGCTTGTATCCAATGTGTGACTGCTAAGGTCCCGAAAGAATGCTCCAATTCATACGAATTAATTTTTTTAATTAGTTATTTATATAAGGTTTAACAATATCAACATAAACATGAATTGTATAAAGATGTACCTGATATTGCTTGGTGCACGGTACGAGGGAGAAGTTCTGCAAATACGAACGAAAGCAATCTCTCCATAAAGACGTGACAGTCATGGCTTTTCATTCCTGAGAACTTTCCGTTATTGATGTCTGTTGTACTAGCTAAATCTGCAACATAGCCATCTGGGAATTTCACTTCATTCTTCACCCAATGTAGTAACGCATCTTTTGCTTTCGCAGTCAATCTCCAAATCGGAAATGGTGCATTCCCCTGAGCATCGACATGTAATTCTTTTCGAGCGCAATATCTTGCAACATCTATTCTTGATTTGATGTTATCTTTTGATTTGTCTTTAATATTCATAATAGTGTACATGATGTTATCGAATTATTTTTTTCCGATATGCATCAAGTCAAGACAATGTCATAGATTCAAATGAATCCAATATAGTAGCTCCCAAAAAATGCTTTCTTTATGCCAGTTATGCAAATCTCCATATCCGTCCGGTTTTGTTTTATGTCCATTTCCACCACAATCAGAAGTTTTAGGTGCCTTGGCATTCCATACATACCGCAAAACTTCTTCTCCACTCAACGATTCTGGTGGGTAGTCGTTTAATGCGGTTTTTCCTTTTATGAAAGTGACTTTATTTTTCCGCAAAGGATGTTCGGTAGGCAAAAAACATATGTGGCAGTCAAACCAACAAGGCTTCCTACCAGACGGCAACTGAAAAGCATTTGTATCACACATACAAATTGGAAAAGATAATTTTCCATGTGTAGTCCATCCGGACAACATACCATACGCTGGAAAATTGCTAATCGTCCATAGCAGAACAACTTTAAGGTTGAAATTTTGATTTAAGGAAATATCATATGCCTCAACTCCGTTATTCCATAAATCCTTTAGCTCCTCGATCAGTGGTTGGAGAAACACATCTAGACTCGCACGTGGATGATTTGGACCAGAATTCAAAATTGTGAGAAACATTTACTCACTCTTCATCGCCATATCAGGGGGTAAGTTGTAAGGTGTCATGATCACTAGCCACAACAAATGGTTTTTTGACATCCCAAATGGATTAAACCCGTCTGTACACAATCCTAGGTAAACATTTCGCTTTTCCTCTGCAAAACTCTGATACATTTCATTGAAATTTTTCCACTCCGCACCGTCAGATGGATGACACATAACTCCGTCTTCTGACTCGTGCTCAGCATGCCATCTTATCCATGATGCAGTCTTCTCAGATTGGTACATCCTCTTCAATCTGTCCCCGATTGGTAGGTACCACATCTTGCTGAACGGTATTTTTGTTCGTCCATGACTCTCTTTATATCTCGGTTTTTCGCAAAATTTACAATGCTCCAACTCCTCATCTTCTTTCGAGAAGAGCATACAATTATCTATACATACATCATATGTATGATACGACAATCCTAGCTTTCGCATCAACGTTTTCGTCTCGTAATATGAACCAGTGGCCTGATTAGGCTGTGGTAAATACTCAAAAAACGTTTCCGCCCAATCATCCATGCAACTTTCAGACAGATTATGGTCTGTCTTGTGGCTCATGAACCGCGCAGCTAATGATAACTGTGAATGACCTTCCTGGCATCCATCATACAGCGGGGTATTTTGCAGCTTCTAGCAAGTCGTAGAATTGTTTCGCCTCATAGGTAGGTTCTTCATTAACATGGTCATTACCACTCTGACCATGTTCTTGATCATGATGATAAGCATTAAATGGTGTAGTACCATGAAATGCATCATTGACCATACGAGCATAAATATCCCCCCTGGTACCATAATCAAATTGTTCATTACCCGTATTAAAATATTGTTCAGTTCTAAAATCTACATTTTCGTAATGGCTACTAGATCCTGCCCCACCAACATTATAATCCTCTCCATGTTCGGACCATACATAATATCCGGACATAAACCCTTTACTAAGCAAATGGTCCGACACAGATTGAGCGGGTCTTATCCTAGTTGCGTTTTTGCATTAAGAACAAGGGCATATAAACTTACCATTATTCCTCAAAGCGAAGTCCTGGTTACTCGCGAAATCGATGAACTGTTGCACTCAATCCAAATAGTCGGTTGATATATTGCTGGTGCGTGGATCGATCCGGTTGTACATCCATTCTCGTGATGAATGCCACATTTTCTTTTCCTCCCAAAATTTTTTCCCTCTCAAAAGTTTTTTCCTCCCAAATATTTTTTTTTTTTTTCTGTTTTCCCTTTCAAAAAAATTTCCCTCCCAAATTTTTTCTCTTTTCCCTCTCAAAAATTTTTCCCTCCCAAATTTTTGTTATGTTTTCCCTCTCCAAAAATTTTCCCTCCCACAAATTTTTTCTCTTCTTTTTTTTTCTCTTCTGTTTCTTTCTTTCTGATTTGTGAGATATTTGAGAGTGGGGAGTGGTTCTATTTATAAGCTGACAGATTTGCGACGCTCTAAAATTCGTCACAAATTTGTGACGGATTTCTTACGAATTTGCGACGCCAACTGAAAGTTAGGTGGCAGTTAGGTGGGAGTTAGGCACGTGTTGGGTGAGAGTTAGGTGGATTATAAAAGTCGAGTTAAACACGTTTACACCCACTTTTTCTGGCCGACAGTTTTTGCGACGCACCGAAAGAGTCACAAATCCGTTACTAATTTGCGACGCCGTAACTGTAGTTGCGAAAGAGTCACAAATTTGTGACGTTTTTTTGAAAAAAAAATTCCGTCGTAAATTTGCAACGATTTTGCGATGATATTATTTTTCGTCACAAAGTCGTTACAAATTCGTTGCAAAAACGTCACAAAAATAAGTGACGGAAAAAATCGTCACAACTCGGCGTCACAAATTCTGTGTTTTCTTGTAGTGTCGGTAAATGAAAAAAAAGTTTGGTGAATGTGATGAATAAACATCAAACCATTTCCATTCCATCATCCTTATGCCAAGCTTCCAATACACAAATCGCCACGCTAAGCTTCCTATACACAAAAGAAGGATCCTTGAAAAATTTGTAATTATCAATCATCTTTGATATCCGTGTCTATCTTTTCCTTTTATTCATCTTTGTTTCATGAATCATCAAAATGAAAAATAATTCCATCTTTCTCCTACTGTTTCAGAACCAATAATGGAAACTTTCAAGTGAATACTTATAGTAAACCATTGAACTAACGCAATATGGTTATCGTGAATTGTCCAACTTTGTTAGCACACCATACTTATCATAAAAATTAATAATTATCTAACAATATACATAAAAATTTGCATAAAGTAGTGCAGAACTGCAGATATTTAAGTGTGGATAAATGATATAGTGGCGTTCAAAAGCTATAATTACAAACTTTGTTCTTCGCTCACTATATAATGTGAAAAAAATGATTAGTCTCCTTTGCTTTCAGCTCAACCTTTTAGATATTATTTTATAGAAGCTATGTCATTCTCAATGGTGGGTTCAGAGTCATTGTGTTGGTCTGTGAAACTTTAAGTACTTCTTTTTGTTAGGATCGCTTAACTCGAATGACACTTTACAAGTTAATTGTTCACGGATCAAATACAAGCGTAAACGTAAATTGACACAACACTTTGTTTACCTAGATCCTTTTCGGTACCTTTGGGGAGGGGATCTCTTACCCTTTAACATACACTATCAATCAAAGGTTTACACAACGCACTAACCGGCGCTTTCTTTATGTTTTGGTACAAGCATAAGGAAGATACAACAAAGACAAAGAAAGATCAAGGAAACTCTATCCCGCAAAGACATGGCTTGTCTTGCTATAGTTTCTCTAGCTGCAGCGGTTGCGGTTGTGGTTGCGGGAGTTTGCGGAAGCGGGCGGTTGCGGTTTGAAGCGTTACTCAACGATTTATACGATTGGTGCATCGATTAAAAATGGATGCGTTTGCGGGATGTTTATGACTGGTTGATTAGCATAAACGGTAGTGGTTCAACAATAAATTAACAATAAAAACTCATTATATAGTTATAAAAAATATGAAAAACCATATTATTATTGCAAATATAAAAATCATGTATTTAATATAATTAGTAATGAAAACCATTTATATAATATTTATGTTTATGTTTTTTTTCAAAAAATTGATTGAATGAAAGTTATGATTTTAAAGAAAAAATTATTTATTTTTGGAGAGATTAGTGTTAAATTTTAAATTGATAGATTTATGTATTTTAGTTATCAACATTTATAGAGAGAATTTGGGTTTGAAAATTCTATAAATATAATGTAATGATAGGTTATTGAATATTAAATAGAAATATTAAATTATTTATATATTTTATAATTATAATATCTAAATTTTTCATTTTCAAATTTATTATATATTTTTTAATGAATTTTATTTTATTTTTCAATTTTTTATTTTTTTAATTGTCCATCCGCAACCGCAGACGCTCGAGAGAAGTAGCTTTTGAATTTGAGCGGTATGAAGCTGTACAAAGCGTTTTCTATAATTGATGTCAAACGCTACCAACCGCAACCGCCCGGCAACGCTGCGTTTGCGAGTGGTAGCGGGTGAACCAATCAAACCCTAAAACTCTCGTCTCTCTGTTGTATTGCTTGTATTAGGGTTTTTATTGTTCGTCAAACCTATCTCCCTTTTATACCAGACCCGTCTACTTGTATCACAAGGTTTTACCACATTTGGAAATGGGCCAGCTTTAACTTAAGCCCAAGCTGATATTGTTATCACAAGGATTTGGGTTAGAAAGAATTATGGCTAAGGCCCATAAGCTCACACTTTTAACAAAATAATGAAAGCCAGCACCATCATAATCATCTGGATAATTCATACTCGTTTTGTTGTTTAGTAAGAAGAATCAACTTAAAGAAGAACTATAACATACGTTATCTAATACAAAAATTAATCTCATGTCACTTTCGATCAAGAAAACAACAACCGTAGTTCAAAGTACAAATCACTCGAATTAGTATAGGAAGATGGATGGTCTCCGACCCAACAGAGAAATGCAGAATGAGGCCGACATCTTTTTGAAAATCAATGGAAAGACCTTTCCCAAAGCTTGTGAACACCATAAAAAAGATTATATCATTACGGGCAATTCCACATTCCATTGATCATATCATCATCACATACGCTTGAAAGATGATACAATTGAAAGGAGAGAGATAGAAATACACCAACCTCATTTCTTCCTCTGCTTATCTTTAGCATCATCTCCTGTGTCTTGTCTGAAAGGACTGTTCTTATTGTCGATTTCACGTCATTTCTACCTTCCACCATTCCCTCGAAGACTTTTTCTTCCAGTTCCCACCCTCCAAGCTCACACTTTAGCATGACATATTAAGTCTTCTTCACATGTGAACAAATTTCATCTACAAAAGACTGTAAAATATTTTGCAGAGCCGGGGCAGCGAATCTGATTGTTCCTCATATTAACACTTTGCAAGCTGGAATGACTTATATGGTCTGATGTTTGAGTCTTTTGTTATGCTCGCTTGGGATAATTTCTGCATGAACAGAGGGTTTTGTTTTCTTGCGGTCGAGGTTTGTGATTGTCGTTACCGTCAGGGCCAAGCAAAGGTGGAACATTCCCTAGTATTCATATTGTAATAGTTATTAGTTAGGGGAATAAAATATTACCATCTGCTTCACTGCTTGTATAAGTATACCAAATTTATTAGTGTTCGTATCTAGTGTTTGTACAAGTATATATTTTTGTTTAGGGTTGAAAGGGGATGTTTGCTAATTTAGATACAGACAACAGTGGTAGAATCACATATGAAGAACTGAAAGAAGGATTAGCTAAAAAGGGTTAATCACAAGTAAAAGTTGTGATCTTTTCTTGTTTCAAAAATGGGTAAAAAGAATAAGCAATTGTGTTGAAATGGGTACAATGTAAAACTCCCCCACTAACACTTAATCATACAAGTGAAACTTGTGATCTTTAAAAGGAAAAGGTTTTGATCCTTTTATCTTGCTTTTTTAATTTTTTTCAGATAAAGTGAAGCTCAAGAAAAATCTGAACTGTCGTGAAGAGTTTGAGGCCAAGTTTTTTGAGAGAGGATGGGGAGACAATGGGGAGCGTGTCCTAGACATGATCCGCGCACTCTTGATCCTCTCTCTCCTCATGGTTACTTTGCTTAGGACAATGTTCTTGGCTACTATAGTGGTCACGTCAGAACCGTCTTCTTCTTCTAATATAGATATAGTTCTTGGAGGATATGCTCGAATCTCACTGTGTGTGTTTTTGGTTCTGTTGCAGCTCACAGCCATGTTAAGTATAATCATCTTCTTCCTCTATAACTATTTTTTGTTGTTTTTAGACTAAACCTCTCTTGCTATTTCAGGATGCTGCGGTTCGTCAAGCTTTCGAAAGAGTTGAAAGGGAAGCCTCACTGAGAGCGAACTTACTCTCTTACAGCAAAGGAAACCACCTCGTTGCCTCTTTATGGGCACACAAACTGGGTTTTATTGTTCCAGCCATTGATACATCCAGAAGAATCAACTCCAAAAACATGTGCGGTTACGGTTTCAGTCACTCTAACCATCTCAACAAGTAAGGTCGGTAGCTTAGAGCTGGTAAAAATGACTCTGGAATGAATAGCATCAATCGGCCTTTTCGCAACGCTTTAAATGATGACCTCCGATGCATTCTTCCCGCATCCTCTTGGATGATGGAGAATCTAGTCCATGTATAGTTTCTTTAAGTAGGAGCAAGCTGGGATTAGATTATTCTCTGGGTTTCTTTATATGGAATGAAACATTTAAGTCTTGGAGTAAGCAACGTGTAGAATATAAATCACTCACACCTCATATTATGTTTTTTTTTAACATCAAGAGAAAAAGTTGTACATATGCAATGTGTTACAAAACCCCTCGGAAATAAGAGGTCAAGGCGTTAAACAGATCGGGTCTTCGAAAGGGGACTTGTTTGATGGTATGTTTTAAATTTATAAATGTTTTCGAGTCGAAAATCCTTAGTGATGATTTCTCAAGAGAGTCCGAACAAATTTTCTGACATGTTTAGTCATTATCTTTGTGAAAGCATCAAACCAAAAACCCAAACTTGGAAACAATCAAAACACACTCAAAAGTACAATCTTTTGTCCTTGAAAGACCAAGTAAAATCTTAAACTCTATGTTTTTCAATCTTGATCAAGTTCACTTTCGATCAATAAAACAACAATCATAGTCGAATGAAACAACAACCATAGTTCAAAGTAGGAAACCATAGTTCAAAGTAGGAATAAAACAACACCCGTAGTTCAAAGTAGGAATCAGCGAACACAGAAATGCGACATCAACACCATAATCCAGAGCCTGCACCCATAAAAAGATTACATATACATCATCTTCCACGAGATTCCATCACTCATATCATCATTACATATCCTTGAAAGATGATATACTTGATAGGGGAGAGAGAGAAATACACCAACCTTAATTATGAGAGTCATTTCTTCGGCTTCTTCTTTTTTCTCGCTTGTTGCATCAACGCCTTCGTCTCGTACGATATCAGAGTTATTGCGTCCGAATTCACTTGATTTATATTTTTCATACCAACGCAGAAGTCTTCTTCTTTCAGTGCCTCAACTGCCAAGCTAGATTCGGTGCCCTCCACCCATGGCCTGTTTTCATCTACAAAAAACTGTAGATAATCGCTCCTTTTGCTTTTAGCAATAAGGCGTTCAACACTTATTAGGGTTGTTTTGAGGTTCTCCAAGGCAGGTTTCCATATCTTTTCCTGGACAGCATGATTCATCATCGCCGTCTCCTCCTGTGAAATGAGTTCTCTTGCTTGCGAACACTGCGTATTTACATGTTCCATTAGTTCTGGCGGCACCTCCCCCTCTGCCAGCAGAGCAGATTTTACCATATCCACCCATGGAGACGCGTGATCTACATAAGACTGTAGAATATGACTATCACTCCTCTTGATTTTGCTTTTAGGAATGAGGAGTTGAATCTGTCTTAGTAGTGTTCGCAACTCCTCCAGCTTCTGCATAGCATCCTTCTCTTCCTGGCCATCTTTTTCTTGTCGACCTATAAGATCATCAGAGGGAACCCTGGTTGTGTAAGAATATATAATGTGTAACAAAAAAAAAAAAGAGAGTTTATAACGCCCAAACCCGTTTCTCTGTTTGTTATTATAACGGATCTGAACCTTGGAGTCAACAAACTCAGATCACACAAATATCTCTTTTCATATACACAGAAATATCTCTCTATAACTCTAGACTCATAACCTCCAAAGCTTTATCGTTGACCAATAGAATATCAATTCTAAGCAAAGAAACATCATACCATCTTTATTGTTGTTGTCACTCTTAGCAGGAAGAGATAATTCTTGAACAGAAAAAAAATTCATGTCAAGCAGGGGTTTTAAGCAAAGTAACATCATACCATCTTTATTGTTCTTGTCGCTCTTCTTTGCTGTTTCAGGAGCAGGAGGCTTCTTTGTTGTTTCAGCAGCAAGAGGAACTAATTGCAATTGCAGGGTAAAAATCAATCGGTCAATTCTAGGAAAACAATTCATGTCAAGCAGGGGTTTTAAGCAAAGAAACATCATACCATCTGTATTGTTGCAAAGTGTATAAAATTAGTAGAGAAAGAGACTTACTTGGAGCAGTATTATCCTCCTCTTGTTCCTCTGCCTTCTTCTCTTACTCCTCGTCTTTGCTTTTATCTTCTGCACCAACCACCGTCCTCTCCTCCTTATCCTCTCCAGCTTCAACAACACTCTCCTCAGTTTGCTTCTTTTCTGCTTTCTCTTCTTCGACATTAACCTCTTTCTTCTCTTCCTTTGGACCTATAAGGTCATACGGCTCCATCAGATCAGCAACTTGTTCCTCGCCATCTTTCACCGTATCTGCAGGCAAGGTTTGTCTATGGAACCAGCTGTGGTCGGGGCTTAAGTCTGGCTTTCCCTTTCCCTTCTCCTCCTGGTTAGGTCTAGGCATAAGAGCACTATCCTCCTGTTTCTCTCCATCCCCATGTAAAGTGTGTTTCTTTGCATTCTCTCCAAGATTAAAGGAGGAGTCTACGGGACATAGAAAGATACGGCGACATCACAAGAAGGACAAAAATCGCACTTGACGTTCTATGCGCTAGACAAAAGCAAGCACTTGAGAACCCTTGTGTGGAAACATTCGAACCAGAAGCAGAGGCTAATAGATAATGGACCCATTACGCAGAGGTAGAGGAAAATTTCTTTCGACCAAAATCACGCATCACGTGGTTGAAGCTTGGGGATCATAACATTACATTTTTTCACGTTGGTTTCATGCAAGAAGAGCATCAAATTCAATAAGAAAGCTAGTCAATGTGGCAGGAGAAAGCTTGTTTGAGTTAAAGGATATTAAAAGGGAGGTTGTGGACTATTTTGAGAATTTTCTCAAGCAACTAAAAGTGAATATCTCTCCGTTGGAAGAGCTTCTTGATCAACTAATCTCATACCAGTGCTCTGATTCGAAGAAGGAGATGTTGATTAGACCGGTATTGGAAGAGGAAATCAGGCTAGCACTAGCAAGCATGTCGTCATGCAAAACAACAAAGCCAGACGGATTCACTACGGAATTTTTTGTGGCAGCATGGCCAATTATAAGGAAAGATTTCCTGACGGCAGTCTAATCATATTTTTTGAATGGGCACATGCCAAGCAGAGTGAACGCTACTATTCTGAACTTGATACCTAAGAAAGTGGATGCATAACAAATGAAAGACTTCCGACCTATAGCATGCTGCAACACAATGTACAAAGTCATCTAAGAAATTCTTGCCAATCGAATGAAGAGGTTGCTTCCTAAGGCAATCAAAACAAATCAAAGTGCTTTCATAAAGGGACGTTTACTACTTGATAACGTGTTACTGGCAACAGAGCTCGTCGAAGATTACCATAAAGACTCAATATCATCAAGGTGTGCTTTCAAGATTGATATCACGAAAGCTTTTGACACGGTAAGATGGCAGTTTGTACTTAAGGTTCTAAAATCAATGGGGCTGCCGGATGATATTTATTCAATGGATCAAAGGTTGTATCTTGACAGCGACTTTCTCCGTCAATATAAATGGTGAACTGGAGGGTTTTTTTTTCAAGTTCTAGAGGCTTGAGACAAGGGTGTTCCCTCTCCCCTCTGATATTTGTTATTGCGATCAACGTGCTCTCTCATCGGCTGGACAAAGCGGCTAAAGAAGGAAAAAATCAAGTACCATCCGAATTGTAAGGAGGTGGAGCTAACTCACTTGAGTTTTGCAGATGATATGGTTATCTTCATGGATAATTCTGCAGGTTCTATCACGGGTGTAGTAGATGTATTAAGGGAGTTTGAGACAGAGTCGGGGCTAGCTATAAACATGAGCAAATCAGCTCTCTTCATGGCAGAGAAAACAAACCATAATCTGCAAGAAACAGCTACGAACTTGAATATTCCTATAGATCCAGAGCTGTGGCTAGAGATAAGAAAGTCTGATGCGAAATTAACTATTAAAAAAATTGTCATAATGTATATAAAATAAATAATAATTATTTTGTCCACAAAAAAAATATTATTTCTAAAATAATTATTTTTTCTTCTTTTTTTGCCACAAAATCACTAACAATAACTTTCAAAAACAATATTTTTTTAAAAAAATAATAATAAAATTTTAAAAAATAATATATTTAACCAATTCTCTATCAATATATAAGACAGTCAAGTTACTCAATATCTCTTGTGACATACTCGAGCGAAGTTAAGATCTTATCAACTTCAAGTTTGAGAAACTTCTTTAAGAAAGCAATTAAAATTAGAATCGATAACAATATCTGATAAGCGATCCATGAGTTCAGATAACAATCTTCGATTATTTTCGTCTCCGATTAAAAAAAGTAAAAGAGATTAAACGGCTGAATATTATCCTAGATTTATTTTCATTTTTGATTATTTTTAACTTTTAATTAGTTAATAACTCTCACATTAAGTTTTTGGTCACATTACTATTATTACGAATGGTAAATCTAATAAGATTATGAGCCTTTAACTAATCACTAATGGTAGATTAAGTAAAATTTTGGGCATTGGAATTTCTTACAAAAATTTTGGACCACATGCCAATGTTTCTATAAATTGGCCATAGCCACGGCCCTGTATAGATCAACTACCAATTCGTTATTTGGGACTTCCTTAGACTACTAAAAGCATGAGCAAACGAATTACGAATCGCTTATTGACAAGATCAGAAAGAGATTTCTTGCTTGGGCTTCTAAAACGCTCTCATACGCAGGTGTCTTCAGCTAATCCAATCAGTGATCTCTAGTACTACAAACTTTTGGGTGTTCCGCGTTTAGACTACCTAAGAGATGTTTGAAAAGATTGAACAAATGGCAGCATCCTTCCTATGGTCCGGCTCGCCGCACACGACGACGCAAGCAAAAGTTGCATGGGATGATATTTGTACCCCAAAAAAGAAAGGGGTTTCAAGATTCGAAGACTTCAAGACAGTTCCATAGTTTTTTCACTAAAGCTGATTTGGCGACTCCTTACACACTCCAGATCGTTGTGGGTCGATTGGATGCACAAGTATCTGTTAAGCACCTCCTCCTAAGAGATATCGGCGACGACCACGAGAGGGGCAGTTGGATGTTGAAAAAGTTACTCAAGCTCCGACCACTAGTGGCGACCTTTCTAAAAACAGAAGTCAAAGTTGGGAACTCTATAACAGCCATGTCTCTTATGTGGGGCTATAGAAGAGACTCGAGATCACTTATTCTTTGTGTGTCCTTATTCCTCCACGATTAAGATTTCACTGTTGTCTACAATCTTGGGAGCAAGGGTAACCACGGACTGGACAACAATTACAAATTGCCTTAGAGGCAATGGACTACCGAAAGCTGACTCACAACTCGCTCGAATGGCGTTTCAAACTACCATCTATTGGATTTGGAGAGAAATGAATGGCCACCATCATCAGAGACCGTCCATAACCCATGCATCTCTCACTTGGATGGTGCACAAAGAGGTACTACTCCGGCTTTACTCGCTTCAGAATCACCCTTCGATGGAGGAGGATGACAAAGTAATCGCACAGTGGCTCTATGCTTCTCCGTGAAATAATACTCTGTTTTTGTGTTTGAAGTTTGTTCTGTTTTTGACTTAGAATTCATAGCTTCTTTATGGATACAAGTGTACCATAAAGATTGTAATCTTTTTGTTGATAAATAAATTTAATATTTCAAAAAAAAAAAGCTTTAACATGATTGTGATAATCCATACTATAATAACACAAATGCATTTTCATAGCAGTGCCGGTTTAAATGGGAAGACAAGTGGTGCACTGCCTATGGGCTCCACTTCCTCTCTTAGTATTTAGGGGCCTATTTTTTTGTTATTTTTTAAAATTAGATATAAAGTTAACAAAAATTTAAACAAAAAATAAATAAAATGGTCCATACTTTTTAAAAAAAAAAAAAATTCCGTTTTCTTGAAAAAATGTATTAGAAAAAAATTTATATAGCAAAAAAATCTTTAAAAACTAAATTTAAGAAACTAAAAAAATTTTTGTCCTGGACCCACAAAAACTTTGAGCTGGCGTGCTCCATAGAATTACACATCAACATTTTTTAGCATTATAAACTTGCCACCTCATTAAAATAACCACTTACCGAAACCAATTAGAACATTTAAATAATAAACCTCAGCAATTTGCATAGTGACATTTCAAACACGTAGAAAAACACATAATCTATAGAGATCCATCTACCCTGCACTTTGAAGTTGAATCATGTTTTTTTATTTCCCTTGTATTCCATGCCACGCCCACATTTAATTATTCGATGACTCTACTTCTTATCTTCTACCCACAAATAATCTCATTGAATTCCCAAACATGAATATCATGCTCGAGTTCCATAATATGTATATATCAATTGATGCTATAGTTGATCTCGTTATAAATGACATTTTCCCTCATCAACATCTCAATTTCAAGTTACTCCGATCTTCTTCTCATGTTTTTCTAATCAGTTAACGTTTCTCTTTTGATGTTTTTAAGAAGACGGTTGGTGCATGTTTAGCTCACTCCCGTGGGAGTACCACGAAGAGCTACGAGATCGTGAGAAAGCGCTAACGGTAAGTGTAAGTGTAAGTATCAGTTACATATTGGTCTATATCAGGTTTAGTTCTTGTGGATGATGTAGAGTGAGGATCAAGGATCGGTTCAGTCAGATTAGATTTTTCATTGGTTCCGAAAAAGAGAAATGGTTTATTTTGAGTTGTTCTTTATGGGATGGGAATACTTCTGTGTCAAATAGTAACCGAAGGAATTGTATTTGTTCTTCAATTTTTAGTGTACAATCCCAAATCTAAAATCGCAAAGCTAATGGGATTAATTTGTTATGTGGTTTTCTCTCTTCTTTCTATATCAGATTTCACCATTGAAATATACTAATTGATAATACTCACGCTGACACACGAGAAAACTCAGTCAAAAAGAGATCATGAGAAAGTTGGTGATATCACATTTGCTTTTACATGCATGTTTGTTGATCTTTTCCCTTTTGAACTTATGTATTCATTTTTTTGTTGGTCTTCTTGCAAGTCTAAATGAGCTAACTACCTACAACATGACATCAAGTTAGACGAATTCTACTTGCTTGAGGAATAAGCCCTATTCAACTCCATGATGTGTTAAAAACATGTAAATGCACCACAAATATAAATATGGATATTTATCCAAGTATATTATGAAAAGCTCTTAGTGTTTCAAAGTTCTTAATGAAATTTTAAGCTCTTAATAAAATTTGACATTAAGATTCAGTCTTGTATATTCGTGTGTGGTTATGAGAATGACTTAAAGTTACTAAACATTTATGAAGATAATCATACTGAATACTTAGTCATTGACACTGAGTTAGATTTTCTATTTTCCTTTTAATATATTTTTAGAAACATGTAAAGTAACACTAATGGTTTTTCTCTTTAAACCTGCAAAGGAAATTGTTGGGGGGGATTTGCAAAATTATGCCACATTGAAATTTTTTTTGTCGTAATACACGTTTGAAGTATTTTGTCATTTTTAGCCAAAATTGCTCTTAAAGAAAATATAAAATATTTGAATTACATTGTTTTATAAATTTTTAAATATATGAAAATTAAGAATACATTATTAGTAGTCATCTCTATATATCAAAAAAAGTTTTAACTTTAAAACTATGGTTAAAACTAATGATATAGTTTTCGTCTACGGCTTCCAGAATTGACATTCTATGGCTATTTTCTACGGCCGTGTAGAAGAATTTATATTCTGCTATAAATTGTCTATCTTCTGCATTGCTGTAAAATATGTCTTCCTCTAATTGTACTTCGATCTACAAAGTTTAGAACACACATTCTAGCACTTTTTATGTCGTCTACCAATGGCAGAAGATAGTTTCTTCCATTTTTTTTACAGGCTACTACTACCGCAAAATATATTTTTTGGAAATCAGTTATAATCAATGATTTAAATTCCTTTTAATTAATATTTTAAATTCATTTTTCCATAAATAATTTTTAAAATTAATCAAAAATCCCCTAAATCTAGGATCTAATATTCTCCATATCTTACAGTTTCCTTAATTTTTTTTTTAATTACGCTTAATAGGTTTCTTGTTCTTCTTCATCGTTTCTCTATTTTTTCTCTTCTTCCTTCTTCATTAACTTGTCTTCTTCGAAAGCTACTTAATTTTGTGCATATATATATGTGACATGTGGTGAATGAAGATCGTGCAAGGAGAAAGAACGGACGTTTGTTGTTGATGAAGGAAAATGAGGTAAATTATTGTTTTAGAATCCACAACTACTCTTGAGGAACTAAAGAGTATGGTCACAGAGGATTACAGAGTCGAGAAAAGCTGTGTGAAGATTGAGTGTAGTTATCTACCTGTCAATTTGATCAGTAAGGTAGGAACTCCCCCTGTGATCATAAGCAACGATCAACCAAAATTTTTGTTGGCTACGTTAAGAAGAACTCATCGGTACAATTGTGTGTGACATTTAAACTATTGTACCGATGAAATCAGTAGACTTAGGTCGTGGTAAGGAGAAAAAAACGTTGAAAAAGTCAAAGGAGGTAGACCCTTGCAACGCAAGACCCATGACGTTGATGTTCATGTTCATAGCGAACCTATCTTTGATGGCTTAAAGTCCAAGGAGGAGGATAATTACTCAAGCCATAAGATGATTCAAAATTCTCCGAAGAATATCATAAAGAAGTCTCAACGTTTTGAAAGCAAACAACTTTTGAAAGCCAAGCTGGAAATTTATGCAATGAAGCACAACTTCGACTATTGGGTTAACAAATCTACAAGTAAATGGTGGAGTATACGCTGCACAAATACGCTATGCAATTGGATGGTTTGTGCTAAAAGTCTAGTTGGGTCTGACTATGTCCTTATCACCAAGTATGTGGCTACAGATACATGTGCCCCATCAAGCAAAACGAAAAGTGGGAAGACGGCATCAGCAAAAACAATTCGCAGGCTAATTATGCATAAGTATGAAGGTGTCAAAGAAGGACCTAAACCACATGAAGTGTTCGAGATTATGCATACCGATCATGGAGTAGAGTTGAAGTACTCTCTAGCATGGGAGGCACGTGAGTATGCAATTAACGCAATTAGAGGTATACCGGAGAAGAGTTATGGTAAGATACCAAGATACTTACACATGCTTAAATCAGCAAACCCGGATACCCATTATGCTTACGAAACCGATGAGGATGATCGATTTAAGTACCTAGTCATTGCTTTTGGTCAATCCATAAGAGTGTTTCACAAAGCCATTTGGAGAATTATTGATGGTACGTTTTTGAAGAATAAATATAAAGGAGTACTACTTGTTGCTACAGCTTTAGATGGTAACTCTAACTTGTATCCAATTGCATTCAGGGTTGTTGATTCAGAGGATGATCTTTCTTGGGAGTGGTTTTTGAGACAGTTGCGTGTTATTACTGAGGACGATCATGGTTTGGCTTTTGTCTCAGATTGACATTCTTCAATAGTGAAAGGACTTGAACAAGTTTACCCGCAATCTAGACATGGGATTTGCGTTCACCAGTTGCTGAGTAATGTGGTGAAAAAATATCACGGTAAGGATATGGCTGGTTTCGTTGTAGAGGCTTCGAAAGTATATCGACCTGAGGAGGTTAAGGAGAAATTCACTGCGATTTGCAATTTTAGTCCAACCATTGGAAGATATTTAACTGAGGCGGATGTGAGAAAATGGGCGTGTTGTCTATTTCCAGGACAACGGTTCGACATTAGGACCAAAAATCATGCTGAGTTGCTGAATTCGGCGTTGCGAGTACCTAGAGAGTATCCGGTAATTCCTTTGTTGGACAGCATCAGAGAAATGTTAACCCGATGATTTCACGAACGTAAAACATGGAGCTCAAAGCATAACCCGCCTCTAATTGTTGAAGTTGAGAAAAAGATAGCAAGGAAGATCGAGAAGGGCAAAACATTCATTGTTTATCCTATTAACGAGTACCGATTTCATGTTGGAGGCGATCGAATCGAGTGCCTTGTTGATTTAAATGAGAGAACGTGTACATGTGGTAAGTTTGCTTGCAACAAATTCCTTGTTGACACGCCATAAAAGCAAGATTAAGTGTTGGAAGGGACACACATTCGCTAACCCATGAAAAGCACACGACCCTTGCATGGAGAGAAGTTTATGACGAATGCATTAATCCAATGTTTGTTCCTGAGGATGTGTGGCGTCTCCCACCGAACGTTGAAGAATCCCCAATTTTTTCACCTGAATCATGACGAACTGCGGGAAGGCGAAGGAAGCGAAGATATGAATCAGTTGAAGATAAGATATTGTCATCGTCAAAAGGATCCAAACGACCAAAGAGGATGCACAAATGTAGCCGATGTTTCCAAGAAGGTCACAACAGAACAAGATGTGATATGACCATATAGAGATAGTTCCTTTTGTTTTATTTTGCTTTGGTTTTCTTTTGCTTTTAGTGTTGAGGTTCTATCACTATGAAACTAAGTTTTTAGATTTTATGGTACGTTTGCAAGATATGTAGTTCTTAAGTTTTTAGCTCACTTTTTTGTGTTAAGCTTTCTGTGATTTATTACGAGATATCTTAACTTGAAAACCAAAACAATTGTAAAACCTGTGTTCAACATTGAACATAATATCATAGAATGGATATCAATTACAACAAACTACGCAAATGATATATCATGGTTTTTACCCATTTTTGACCATGATTTAACCCGGTTTTATCGAGTCTTTTCGGTGTTTTTCGAGTGTTTTAGAGTCTTTGCAGGTTTTTGTACGTGTGGAGCTTAATTGATGATTATGGAACGTTTTGGAGCATTGTGGAAAGAGGAGCTGAAGTCGTTAGAACGGAAATTCAATTGCCGTCAGATTGGCGTGTCGATCGATCGACACAAAGGCACCGATCGATCGACAGCTACGTTACAACCTGTCGATCGACAGACACATAGACGATCGATCGACAGGCCTTCCCAGAAACCGACCTAATACGTTTTAAAGAAGGAAAATTGTTCCTTTTCGGGCCAGGAGTTACCAATAAACCGTCATAAAAGCCCACTACGAGTTTTACCTCTATAAATAGTTTATTTTAGGTTTTTAGATGAGAACTTAGTTTTTACAACACAAAGTTTAGAGAGAGATTTTTAGGGTTTTTAGGAAGACAAGTTTACTTCATTACTTTGAGATTCTTCGAACCCTATTGTAATTCTTCTTTTACTCTTTCTTTATGCATTATTATTCAGTTATGATTTGCTTTGCTGCCATGTCTGAGTAGTTTGCTTGTTAGGTTTAGGGTGGTTCGAATGGAATGATGATGAATTGTTAGGGTAAACTCACTTGTTAGGATTTTATCTGTTAGGTTCTTCACCTAGATTGCTTTAACTCTGGTTAAGAATTGATCACTCTAAATTAGCTATCTTAGGTTGATAGATTGACACGAAAGTGTAATTGATTAGCCAAAACTAGATCTTAGGTGAACAAAATTACTTATTCGCAAAGAAATTTGGTTTAGGGATTTTGTGAACAAATTGGACTTGAATTTAAAGCTTGTTTAAATTGATTGAATTCGCAAAGAAATTTGGTTTTCTAGGGTTTAGACATAGTTAGTTTTCGCAACGACAGTTGGTTAATTATATTTTAGTGTTCCAAGTTCTAGAACGGTTCTTAATTAAATCATGATTCTGTTTAACCTGCAATTCTGATTCATCCTGAGAATTACCCAAAAGCCTAGCTCTTTGTTTAATTGAATTTGAAATCAACCATATTTCCTGTTACCAATTGAATTTGCTATTTATTTTATATTATTTTACTTAGCCGAATTTGAAGTCAATATTCCTATCGTTTGATTTGACTCCCAGTGATTCGACCCCTACTACAATTGACCTCTTAATTTGAGAGAGTAGCTCAGGGTAAATTTGAGCATATCAAATTTTGGCGCCATTGCCGGGGAGTCAAAATCTTCCATAGGATTTTGATTCTAGAATTCTGACTAAGTTTTTTTTGTTCGTTTTTACGGGTTTTCTTTTGTTTTTGTGTTTCAGTTAGCTAAGATGGTTAATCAAGGTGTACTAGTTTTTCGGAATGCTGAAGGAGAGAATGTTGATCGAGATGGTAATCGGTACAACAATCTGGGAGACCCCATTGATGAAGCTGGTAACATCATCGCGGTTGAGGATCCGGTTGCAGTTGCACATGCTGAGTTCGATCGTCAACGAGCTGAATGGGAGCGCCAGCGCGCTGAGCTTGAGCGTCTTGCTCAGGCGAATCGTGGACCTCAGGAGGTAGTGGTTAACCAACGCACTTTGGGAGACTACTACCGTCCTGAAGAACATTACGCCAACAGGGCAGCGATTCGACCTCCACGATTCGAGCGAAGAGATTTCGAATTGAAGCCTGCGTACTTCTCTTTAGTGGCTCAACATCAGTTACATGGGCACCCATCAGAGCACCCCATGGATCATCTTGAGATGTTTGAGGATCTTGCATCTAGCATTAAGGCTAACAACGTGTCTGAGGATTACATTATGTGCAAGCTGTTTCCATTTTCTCTTGCTGGAGAGGCAACCTCTTGGCTGAAGCAGTTGGAGCCAGGCTCACTGACCACTTGGAGAGATACCAAGAGTGCTTTCCTGAGTCACTTCTATGATGAGTCACGTTCAGAGGATCTACGAGCTAAGATCTCTACATTCGTTCAGAATCTGACCGAATCTTTCAAGGCTGCATGGGAAAGATTCAAGGGATATCAGAGAGACTGTCCTCATCACGGGTTTACAGAGGTTCAGCTGCTGGGTATTTTCTACAGAGGAATGGATTGGAGACATCAGATGACTTTAGATGCTTCAAGTAATGGGAATTTCAAAACCAGGTTTCCTGCTGATTGCCTGGAGCTCATCAAGAACGTGTCTACTAGCAATAGTACAAAGAAGATTGATGAGGAGAGGAGACGAGGAGCTGGTCAAACAAATGGAGCTGAGATTGTTGAGGAAGATGTTTATTACATCAACCAGAATAGCTACCAAAATCAGCGGTATGGGCATCAGTTAGAGAACAAGGGATACAACATCAGCAATCAGAGGAACTACGGATCTCCATCGTATCAACCGATTCCTGCTAAGTCTTTAGAAAATGACGTAAAGGGGATGTTCGAACAACTGCTTGAGGGGCAACAAAGCCTGACAGTAAATCTCAATGGGAAGATTGACGGGCTCTACACTAATCTCAATGGAAAGATGGACAGGCTCTACACTGATCTCAATGGGAAGATAGAAGCCATCAACATATACTTGAAGAAGCTCGATACTCAGGTTGCTCAGACTGCTGAAAATGTAAAGAGACAAGAAGGTTGTCTTCTAGGGAAAACTGACATGAACCCAAAGCATTTCTCCAATTCTATCACGTTGAAGAGTGAAGAACAACTGTCTCCAACTATTGAGAAGTGCGAAGATGAAGCCTTGCTCGTGGTTCTCGAAGAAAACCTTAATTTTGAGATTCCAGAGGGCCTGTCGATCGACAGGCCTCCTGCTGTCGATCGACACCAAGATCTGACTGCAATCGAAAAACAGACACTGTCGATGGACACACCTGATGAGTGTCGATCGACAGCCCCTAAAAATGCAGAAAATTTCGATTGTCGGTCTGAAACCGCCATTGAAAGTGTTTACAAGCCCAAGGTTCCGTACCCAAAGAGTCTGTACCCTTCATGCACCAACGAAGGCAGTGACAAAGCACCTCAGGAGAAAAGGAAACAAGCTCCAACATCGTTGAGGAAGATACCAAAGTTGTTGAATCCGGGGATGTTTGTGGTTCCGTGTTCGATCAATGGTGTAGAATTGAAGGATTCTCTATGCGACACAGGAGCCAATGTGAATGTTATGTGTGAGGCTGTTGCAAAGAAGCTAGGAATCTTGGAGTTACAACCTTCAAGGACTTATATCGAGCTCATAGATAGATCATGTACAATTTCTAAAGGCTTCATTCCTGACGTGTTGATTCAAATAGGAGATTGTCTTGTTCCTACGGACTTCTACATCATTGAGAGAAAGGATGATATCTGTAAACCATTGGTTCTTGGTGCACAGTTCCTTGCAACAGTAGGAGCAATGGTGGATTTTCCTAATAAGCGAATCTCCTTCTCGAACATTAACAATAATGTCTTCTATCCTTCGATTCTTGTCACATCAGCTTCATGTATGAGTGTCAATGTTGGAGATACGCTAGATTTTGAAGATGAGACGAAGAAGGTTCGAAACGTCCTCAAGCTGGCTCCTTCCACTCCACGTCGTGATGACAACTTTCCACCAAGTTCCAAGTGCCAAAAGATCCCCAAGGTGAAGCACAAAAAGACCTCTAAACCATTCTCCAAGTTCAGAATTGTCATTCCTTTGGAGTTGAGGGAGAAGGGAGAGGTAGTTGTCCAAGAAATGCTGGACAATACTATGAAGCTCTTTCCTGGTATTGTTCCTTGCAAGTCTGGGGGAGTGCACTTCAGGGATCCACCTTCAGCCTGAACATCATCTGCAGTCAAGCTAATGACTGAAAACAAGCGCTTGGTGGGAGGCAACCCACCTGTAAGTTTTTCTTTTCCTTTGAGTCATTTTTCTTTCCTTGAGTCAGTTTGTTATTTGCTTTCCCTTCTCACCAATCTCAGATTTAATAACACTGGGGACAGTGTTGTTTAAGTCTGGGGGAGGTAGTTACTAACATAGTTTTCTATTTTGGAGTCAAAAATTTGTTTTTATTGAGTCAAAATGTAGGGAATAATGATCTTTCTTAGGAATAAAGCTTAGTTTTTGAAACTTTTAGCTGTTGCGATGAAGCCTTTGGATGGAACGAATTCAAAACCAGATGATAGTACAGGTTCCCCTCTTATCGCAATTTACAGAACGAAGTAGATCAAACTCCAGACTAGCACACTTGATCTCCATCACGCTATATTCTCTTTGGTGATATCACAACAGTAAAACATTCAGGACTCCTTATTCTCTTTACCACTCTTTGTTGATCCTGAATGGCCAGCTCATTTTTAGTTGGTACCCAACCCCTAACCTTAACCTTTTGTTCAAACCTCATACAGTCTCTTTTCCTTTTGTTTTATGTGCAGGCATGTGTATAAACTCCAGAGAGAAAGAGGTCCGACGCAGTTTTTCATTCACAAAAATTGCACAGGAAAAGGATTTGGTAGGAGTACTTGAAAGAGAGTAGAAATGCTGAGCATTCCTTGGGATTTAATACACAACAATGGTAATTTTCGAGACTAATATCTTTGTAAAATCATTTCCCCCCTTAGAGCTAAAAAAAAAAAAAAAAAAAAACAATTATTTACTTTTATTTCGAAAAATAAGTAAGGGAAAGGGAAATGATTATTTAAATAAGTCTCTAGCTTCAAAAGAAAAAAAAAATCCCAAGGAATGAAGAAGTTGGATGTGGAAAGTGGAACGTGATTATATGAAGGTGTTTGGTTCCTGATAACGTTTTGGAGAAGGGAGTGCAATGTGAATGAGAAACTGTGGGCATCAATTGGATCCGACTCTCTCTTGTGATTATGCATAATGTTTGCATCCACCAAGTTAAATCCGGTAACCCTAAACACTCTTTAGCTCCACTTAAACACAAAAGCCTTTAACATCACACCTAGCCTTTTACTTGGTTGATATCATTGAAGAGAATTCCATCATCACTTCGATTAAGTGTGCGACAGTTAGGAGGATGTGAAACTGATGGGTTTGCAGGTTAATATTTGAGGCCCAACCTATGATGGTTGAGATTCGTGACCGCCAAAGGTATTTTGTTTACATACAGCGAAAGAGTCAAGAAAGCGAAAGCAATGTTCCCGAAGATAAGTAAGTTCTCGCGATTTTCAAACCTCGACTTCATTCTTAGTCTCTAGTTTGCTTGAGGGCAAGCAAAAGCTAAGTCTGGGGGAGTTGATATATCATGGTTTTTACCCATTTTTGACCATGATTTAACCCGGTTTTATCGAGTCTTTTCGGTGTTTTTCGAGTGTTTTAGAGTCTTTGCAGGTTTTTGTACGTGTGGAGCTTAATTGATGATTATGGAACGTTTTGGAGCATTGTGGAAAGAGGAGCTGAAGTCGTTAGAACGGAAATTCAATTGCCGTCAGATTGGCGTGTCGATCGATCGACACAATGGCACCGATCGATCGACAGCTACGTTACAACCTGTCGATCGACAGACACATAGACGATCGATCGACAGGCCTTCCCAGAAACCGACCTAATACGTTTTAAAGAAGGAAAATTGTTCCTTTTCGGGCCAGGAGTTACCAATAAACCGTCATAAAAGCCCACTACGAGTTTTACCTCTATAAATAGTTTATTTTAGGTTTTTAGATGAGAACTTAGTTTTTACAACACAAAGTTTAGAGAGAGATTTTTAGGGTTTTTAGGAAGACAAGTTTACTTCATTACTTTGAGATTCTTCGAACCCTATTGTAATTCTTCTTTTACTCTTTCTTTATGCATTATTATTCAGTTATGATTTGCTTTGCTGCCATGTCTGAGTAGTTTGCTTGTTAGGTTTAGGGTGGTTCGAATGGAATGATGATGAATTGTTAGGGTAAACTCACTTGTTAGGATTTTATCTGTTAGGTTCTTCACCTAGATTGCTTTAACTCTGGTTAAGAATTGATCACTCTAAATTAGCTATCTTAGGTTGATAGATTGACACGAAAGTGTAATTGATTAGCCAGAACTAGATCTTAGGTGAACAAAATTACTTATTCGCAAAGAAATTTGGTTTAGGGATTTTGTGAACAAATTGGACTTGAATTTAAAGCTTGTTTAAATTGATTGAATTCGCAAAGAAATTTGGTTTTCTAGGGTTTAGACATAGTTAGTTTTCGCAACGACAGTTGGTTAATTATATTTTAGTGTTCCAAGTTCTAGAACGGTTCTTAATTAAATCATGATTCTGTTTAACCTGCAATTCTGATTCATCCTGAGAATTACCCAAAAGCCTAGCTCTTTGTTTAATTGAATTTGAAATCAACCATATTTCCTGTTACCAATTGAATTTGCTATTTATTTTATATTATTTTACTTAGCCGAATTTGAAGTCAATATTCCTATCGTTTGATTTGACTCCCAGTGATTCGACCCCTACTACAATTGACCTCTTAATTTGAGAGAGTAGCTCAGGGTAAATTTGAGCATATCAGCAAACAATAAAAACCCACAACTATCGCAAAACACACGCCAATCTTGTTAATTGTCCTATTCAATGTCATAACTTCACATTCAAGCTTGTTTGTCTTCTCTAGTAGGTTTTCTACTGTACCCATCATATGATTCTCACAATCTACTATCTTCCCAATGTCCTCGACAATTATTTCTTGTTTTTCTGATAAAACATCATACTCTTCTAACTGAGACTCCTTCGTCCATTTGAAAACATGTATGAATGCTCTATCATTCGCAGTTGTGCAACAGTAAAACTTGCAACCCGGATTCTTCTCTATAGTTGATCTTAGAATTATAGTAGGCTGTCCACAACTACATCGTCTAGGAAGACCCCTAACGTAAGTGGTACGACTTGAACCAGATGACATGTTACTCATTACTATACAACAATGACAAAATACCAAATCAGGTTATTTATGAATTCATCTGTAACGAAACAACAACCCATATCTCGCTTTGTACCATGAATATCGAAATGAAAATTCGCGAATAGAAGTACATACCTTACCGGATCGAGTTAGTGAATCACAAAATTAGAAAGAATGGAGTAATCAGTACGGAATGGACCCAAAAATCTCTGAAATTTGTCAACAATTGAGAAATCTAGGTCGGAATGACACATAATTTTTGAAAACACACAAACAAAACACGAACAAAGAGAATTTATAAAAACAAGGTTTTTAGCCAAAACTGTTAATGCTATAGAACTCGTCGTTCTTGGTTTGATTTTAGTGACATTCACTTACATTAAACCGCACTTGAACCGAACCAAACACCACTTTCAAATCAGTATTAGTTCATTAACTTCCGTTATTGTTCGACTAAACACCCGCAGCTAAACTGGTTCTACAATGCACTTTACCAATCCACGAGGTTACGAGTTCGATGTCACAAAGTGGCACATTTTTTACGTTTTCAAATATTTACAAAACATGATCAAAAAACGGGTTAAATGTATGTTTATTTTAGATTCTTTCTGAGAATGTTCGACTAAACACCTGCAGCTCAATTGGTTCTATAGTGCACATAAACATTCCTCAAGGTCACGAGTTCGATCTTAGTCAGTGACACTTTTTGACGTTTTCCAAGAATACAATATTTTTACTAAAACATTAACACCCTAGGGGTGTCAAGTTGGATAAACCAAACCAATCCAATTCAGTAAGAAAATGAGTAAATGGATCATGGATAAATTCAATCCAATAAGTAAATGAGTTTGGATTATCCATCAACTCATTAAAATTAATAGATAAATGGATAAATGAATAAACCATTAAATAATTTTTATTTCAAACCCCTTATATATATGTGATTCATGGTTTTGTAATTTTCCCGCCAAAAACGTGATTCCGTAACTTTTCATGAAAACCGTGATTCCGTGAAATTTTTCTCGCCAAAAACCTGATTCCGCATTTTCCGCCAAAAACATGATATCGTGAAATTTTCCCGCCAAAAGCACGATTCCGTAAATTTCCCACCGAAAATGCGATTCCATAAATTTTCCGCTAAAACCAACACTCCGTGAAATTTTCCCATCAAAAATGGGATTCTGTAATTTTCTGCCAAAAACATGATTTCGTGAAATTTTTCCATCAAAAACATGATTTCGTAAATTTTTCGCTAAAACCATGATTTCGTTAAATTTTCCCGCAAAAAAACATGATTCTGTAACTTTCCGCCGAAAACATGATTCCCTAATTTTCCGCTAAAACTATGATTCCATGAAATTTTCTTGCCAAAAACGTGATTCTGTAAATTTCCCACAAAAAGGTTATTCCATAATTTTCCGTAAAAACATGCTTCCGTGAGAGTTTCCCGCTAAAAACATGCTTCCGTGAGAATTTCCCGCCAACAAAGTCATTGCATCATTTTCCGTTAAAAATGTGATTCCGTGAAATTTTCTTGCAACTTTTCCGCCAAAAACATAATTTTTAGAGTGTACTATGGTAAAATAGTTTTGGTATAGACATAAATTTGGTTAGTAAATTGGTTAATTAGCTTTGGTTTAGACATTTGGATTTAAATTATTTTGGTTAAATTTGGTATAATAATCTATTAGATTTATATTGGTTTGGTTATGGATAACTCAATAATCCATTAATATTTTATCCATTTTAATCCAATCCATTTCATCCATTAATCCATTAACTCATTAAAATCCAATTTTTTCAACCCATTGGATTAATGGATGAAATGGTTTTGACTGATCTATAAACTTTTAACACCCATTTTGACACCCCTACCCTATACCCTAAACTAAACTACTTTTCAAGACAGTTGATACCCTATACCCTATACTACTCTTAATATTCAAGGTTTTATAACCTCAAGTCTTTCATACCCTATACCCTATACTATTCTTTATATTTAATTTTTTTTTTAAATGTTTTTTCTTTAAAAAAATGCTAAAATTCCAAATCTTTCATACCCTATACGCTATACTACTCTTAATAATCAATTTTTAAAAAAAATATTTTTTTTTTTCAAAAATGCTAAAACCCCAAGTCTTTCATACCTTATACCCTATACTACTCTTAATATTCAATTTTTAAAAAAATATTTTTTCTTTCAAAAAAATGCTAAAACCCCAAGTTTTTCATACCCTATACCATATACTACTCTAAATAATCAATTTAAAAAAAATGTTTTTTCTTATAAAGAATGCAAAAAATCCCACGTCTTTCATACCATATACCATATACTACTCTTAATATTCAATTTTAAAAAAAATGTTTTCGCTTTTAAAAAATGCTAAAAACCCCCAAGTTTTTCATACCCTATACTACTCTTAATATTCAATTTTTGTAAAAAAAGTGTTTTTTCTTTCAAAAATGCTAAAACCCCAAGTCCTTCATAGCCTATACCCTATATCACTCTTAATATTCAATTTTTGTAAAAAAGTGTTTGTTGTTTCAAAAAATGCTAAAATCCCAAGACTTTCATACCCTATACCCTATTGTAAACTTAAAAATATTTTTTTTTAAAAGTGTTTGTTCTTTAAAATAATACTAAACCCCAAGACTTTCATACCCTATACCCTATTCTAAACTTAAAAAATGTTTTTCTAAAAAAAGTCTTTGTTCTTTCCATAAATACTTAATTTATAACTAATAGTTAGATTAACTATAAATAGGTAGATTACTTGTAAGTTATAAATGAATATTTATTTCCAAAACACGTCAAAGCCTTATATGGAACAAAGTGAATGTGCATTTGTAATAAATGAAGGTATTTCTTACCAAAAATGTGTTATGTGAAAAACATAAAAAGTTGTCTAAATTTTGTCATAAGGTAACATCGAACTCATGATCAAAGGAATGGTAAAGTGCATAGTAGAACCAATTTAGTTGCGGGTGTTTAGTCGAAAACTTATGGAAGTTATTTTTAATACAGACACGTACCAACCAAGTTGTTTTAATAGCAAATTGTATTATGAGAAAAACGTAAAAATTTTGTCACTAGCTGACATCGAACTCGTTCCCTTACAGATATTAATGCTCATTGTAGTACCAATTTAGCTGCGGGTGTTTAGACGAACACTAACGGAAGTTAAATCTAATATACATATATGTACTTAACAAATGCTTTCTTAATAGTAACATTGTAAGTTTTGACACCTTAAACTTTCAAAGTAATTTTATTACACTATATTCGGAGTTTAGGACTTCATAAACTGAAAATATAATATAAATAAAAGTTAGAAACCTAATGGTTGCAACAAAAATTAATAATGTAAAAGTGAAAACATAGAAACTATTAAAACATAGAAATCCAAATGAGTTGCAGATGTTAATTGATGGTAACAACAGTGGGATCAGTATTCGCCATTGGAGGTACATACTTAGACATGTTGTTAATGAAAATTGGATCATGTGTTGCCTTAAGCATATCACCTATAATCTTAAATCGAGCGGATATGATGTTCTGACCATCTAATACAGCCAAGGATAGTTCAAGCACGTGGCACTCGATGTATTTCAATGCATACGGTCCGCAGTGACGACACTGCCTCTTATTAAGTCCACCTGGCACCTTCACATATGTCACTGCATATGGATTGATCTTCAGAGGTTTTGCGTTCTGAGGTGATTGTACTGCTTTCAGAATGCGAGGGATCAAGTTTGCAAATGCCTCCACTATCCTACTATACTTCTTGTTGGCACAATCAATTACTTCTACAGTTCTTGCTTGGAAACTAATGCACAAAGAAATCCAGTGTTTGTTATTGATGTTGACTGAGACGTATATCCGGTCGACGTCCAAACCCCACACTTGATTTGTCCTACCATCAGGTGGAAGCTCACCCTTTCCTTAAGACCTGAAGATACTATCCGGTTTGTAAGTTCTCCTATCCTTCTCCAGAATTGTGTACTGAGCTGTTACGTGTTGTGTATATGAGCAGCACATGAAACCAACACGAGAAGCTTTCCAAGGTCTGAAGTTTGTATTCTATCGGAGGAGGTACATAAATGCATCTATATGTTGTAAATAATCAGCAAGAAAACCATTATATAGCCGAAGAGACATTAATTGAATACTAGAAAAGATGAATATTAGTGTAATACCCGTGAACCAATTTTGAGAAAATTGGAAGATGTGTCGATCGACACACTAATCGACAGGATGGTTTTTGGCTTAAGGCCGGTTTGTTTCGAGTGGCTGTCGATCGACACAAGTGGTGTGTGTCGATTGACAGGGTTTTAAGTGGTCGGTTTCTGGTTTGATTTAAATCGGTCAGTTTGAGTTGGTCGGTTTGAGGAACATAGGGCTTTGTCTTTAAGCCTTTTTGACCGTATTCTGATCGGAAAAAAGCCAGAATCAGAGGAAAAAGAGCCTCAGAGAGTTTCTCTTGTTTCTGGTGAGTTTTTGTGAGAAAGGTTTCGTTCTTGGGTGTTTTGGAGTAAAATTGCGTGGTGGTTGTCGTGGATATCGATTCTAGTCTCCATTCCATCAATTTCTATCCAAAAATCTAAGGTGAGTGCGTGACCATGGCTTCTGGGTCGATGCATCGTTAGGGTTACTTGGTGATAAGTTTTAACGTGTGGTTTGATCTCTTGGTGGTTGATTGTGGCTGTGATTGCTTGTTATTGTTGATGTTTGTGCAGGTATTTCATACTGAAGCAGATGAGGGATCACTCCGAGAGGATTATGATTGGTTCTCACGATTCCGCCAGGAGTGTGTCGAACGACACACATAGGGTGTGTCGACCGACAGACCAGTACGAGGTGTCACTTTCAGTGGTAGATTTTTTTTCGAACGGTAGACTTATTGTGTCACTTTCAGTGGTAGATTTGTTTTCGAACGGTAGACTTATATTTTGAGAAGTAGACTTAAATTCAACCAATGGTAGACTTTTTTGAGCGGTAGACTTATTAGTCGAACTGTAGATTTATCTCGTTACACTTATTTAGAACGGTAGATTTGTTTTTCTTCGATGGTAGATTTTATTTTAACTGGTAGATTTGTCTACTTCGTTGGTAAATTTTTAGTGATAGCAGCGGTAGATTTACAATTGTGGATACTAACGGTAGACTTATTTTAGTAGCGGTAGAGTTATAGTTAGTAGTAGACTAATTTATGGCAGTGGTAGATTTATATAGTGTATACTTGTGGTAGACTTGTTGTAGTAAGTGGTAGAGTTATAATGAGCGGTAGACTTATTCAGTCTTTTTACCAACCTTCGATTGGTAGACTTATTTTTTTATGACCAACAGTGGTAGACTTATTGGTTGGTAGCGATTATAGTGGTAGATTTTTTTTACCTAGGTCGACGGGTGGTAGACTTGTTATCCAACCTAGTTACGGTAAATTTGTTATGTTCGGTGGTAGACTTTTTTAACATTAGACATTTGGAAAACTTATTGTGATAGCAGTAGACTTGTATCCTTGGTGGTAGACTTGTTTCATGTTTAGGAAACTATAATGGTGGTAGACTTATTTGGTAAGTTGTAGAGTTATTTGCAGAAAACGCGAAATATCGATTTTACCCTTAAAAGAGACTCATTTGCACGACAAATCCTGCAACAATGGTGAAGAACTAAGGTTATCGCCGCATAGCTAAGTTCCGCGATTGATCTTTCTTTATGTTCTCTAGTAATTTTTGAACAAAAGGAGGTTAATTGGGATCATAACAAATTATTCTTGTTTGTGGTAGATAGAGTTTTGAGAAGAATCGATGGGTGTTCTTAGTTGACAATTCAAAAGGTGATACAGTTCTAGGTATAGATCATGCAAGTGATGGTAGATTTATATACAAGTGATGGTAGATTTAGTAATTATTGTTAATAAATTTTTTACTTGTGGATTAATGCTTCTCACGTGTCTCGACTTTTTAAAAACAAGACATGGTTGAGAATGCTAAGCTATTGACTACACAAGAGATAAATGACCAACAAAGACAACTAACATGCGGGTCATCATTATTACTTGTAAAGTGGTTACTCAAAAATTGTTATGCCAAGACTCTCACGGATAAAAAATGCTATGGAAATTACCATGGAGCGGGAGCGACCTAAGAAAGAACACAAGTGTTTAAAATATTTTCAACAGGGTCATAATCCTACTATTTGCAAAGCTTAAATGTATAGGTATACTCTATCATTTCATATGTACTATATCTTTTCGTATGAACTCGTACTCGTGTTTTAAGGATATTATAATGGTTATAGAGACATTTCAGAAGCCATGTTTTAACCATACATAAATGTTGTCAATTCATTCATTACACTACAAACAAAATGTTCATAGAAGTCTACCATAATGTTTGAATCTCTTTGCAAAAAGTCTACCATAACAATTATATCTTATAGAAATAAATCTACCATAACGTATATTACAAATCAGAACGTCTGTATCTCATAAAAATAAATCTACCATCAAACGAAAATACATCTCAACCGAATCACGAGGGATAACCGAACAATCACTGGATCCATCATGAGGGTTTGACTCTGATAACTGAACAATATTATCACGTGGTAACTCATCTATGATATCAGCTGCACGTTTGAGGCGAATATCATGCATATTGGAATCGCATAAATCTTTCATACTATGCCAAAAAAGATCTAATTCATTAGCAGCTTCAGAGTCAAAAATCTACCATTGAATAGAATAAATCTACCATTACACAAAAATAAATCTGCCACTAACGACTTACTTGCCATATATACGGGTGAGGTTGAGGACTTGATGCTACATAACCATAAGGCCGTAAAGGAGAATAAGCAATGGTGTATAGACCATCTTCATGATATTTTGAGTTCTTTACACTCTTCATGCGGTTACGCATTGCACGTACAAATAATACCTGTAAAGAAATTCATGAAAATCAAAACATCTTAGACTGAAACATAATTCTAACTAGCCAAAAAAGATTTCATTCATTAGCAGCTCCAGAGTCGAAAAGTCTACCGTAATGTTTGTATCTCTTTGCAAAAAGTCTACCACAACGTCAAAAAAGATTTCATTCATTAGCAGATCAAGAGTCGAAAAGTCTACCACAACGTCTGCATCTTATTGTGACTACCACTATCACAATAAGTTTACCAAATGTCTAATGTTAAAAAAGTCTACCACCGAACATAACAAATTTACCGTAACTAAGTTGGATAACAAGTCTACCACCAGTCGACCTAGGTAAAAAAAATCTACCACTATAATCGCTACCAACCAATAAGTCTACCACTGTTGGTCCTAAAAAAATAAGTCTACCAATCGAAAGTTGGTGAAAAGACTGAATAAGTCTACCACTCATTATAACTCTACCACTTACTACAATAAGGGGGGGGGGGGGGGGGGGGGGGGGGGGGGGGTTATTCATTGTTGGATTTATGTAGATTTTTAAAATTTTAAGATTCCATTGTTATTGGTTAATGGATTCTTAAATTCTAAATCAAATCCATTGTTATTCATTTGAGGATTTTTACATTCCTTTTGAAATCCATTGTTATTCAAAAATCTATGTTTTGTTGATTTTCTAAATCAATTAAAATCCATTGTTATTCGGAGATGGAATCTCTATAGGTTTACTCATACAACATGATTTTCAAAATACTAGAGATATACATGATATTATTGAAATCCATGTAAAAAAAACGCACACACACAACATCAACAAAAAAAACCCAACCATCAAAACAACATTTTTTTATTTTCTAATCATAACAAAAACCAGAATTTATAAAAGAGACATAAACAAATCATAGAATAACAACTGAAAAACCCAACGTAGTATAAGAACACCAAGAAAGCAAGAACTCATTATTCTTAAAAAGAAAGAGCAAATTTCACGACGTATTATACATAACTATAAATAAAGTCAAGTCACAAATATGGAAAAGACGTTGAAGTTAACTAGAAATAAAGACATCACAACGTCAATAAATAGAACACATTATGAAAATTATAATTCAAAATTCAAATCTATTTTATCAATTATAAAGCAATCTCAAAACAAAGTTCAAAAACAAGCTACAAAGAAAGTTTTACAAAAAACAAAAAGAAACAATCGAAAAGTTAGCTCAGGTTTGAAAAACAAATTATGTAATGTTAATGGCAATGTTTGAAAATGATGATGGCAATGGTGTGGGTTGATTAGCTCACGTCTTTTTATGGTGATGTCTCATGTCTAAAGTGGAGTCTAGAATATTGACAAGTACTACTTGAACTTTTTAGAAAACTATGAATATATATATTACCTTATGTGGAAAACAAATTATTACAAATCCATGAGAATAATTTACAAGAATCCATGAGAATCAATTGTAATCCATGAGAATAATTTATAAGAATCCATAAGAATTGATCAAATCTCACAACTTTTAAAATCCATAAGTTTTACATAATCCTTCAATGAATAAGGGCCACAAGTATACACTATATACACTATATAAATCTACCACTGCCATAAATAAGTCTACTACTAACTATCTACCACCAAAGAAGACAAATCTACCAGTCAAAATAAAATCTACCATCGAAGAAAAATAAATCTACCGTTCAAAATAAGTCTACAGAAATAAATCTACCATTCGATTAATAAGTCTACCGCAAAAAATAAGTCTACCATTGGGTGAATTTAAGTCTACCGCTCAAAAACTAAGTCTACCGTTCGAAAACAAATCTACCCCCAAAGAGACACAATAAGTCTACCGTTCAAAAATAAGTCTACCGCTCATCAAATAAGTCTACGGACTAAAAAATAAGTCTACCCGATCGATAATAAGTCTACCATCGCTGAGCGGTAGACTTATTATTTTTAGGCTGGAACTTTTCCCGCCTACGTGTCCCGTTTCATTAATGGCATTTTCGTAAATATGTTTGTTATCAAAGGAAAAAGGGTAAAATGGACTCAAAAATAGTCTCAGTAATTAAAATCTAAAAAGGATGTTTGAGTCAACCTAAAATCTAAAAAGAATGTTTTAGTCAACGTCGCTTAACCGGTTACAACAACACATACTAATAGTCAAGTGATAGTAGACGATTTCAAATGGAAAGTACAATTAGAGTTTCTTTTCCTTTGTACCTTCTTCAGTAGTGTCGGTGCTACTTCTGGTTTGTTCTTTGTTGGTGTCAGAGCTTGGTCTGATTTGTTGGCAGTAGACGCGTTAAAGGTTTTAGATGGTTCCCCGCATGTTCTTAGTAATGTGTATTGACTAGCTGCATCTTTGAGATCTTTAATCTCCTTCTCCATCATACCAAATCGAGTACCAAGTGACTCAATCTTCTGATCCATTATGTAAAATCGAGTACCAACTAACTCAAACTTCTTCTCCATATTACTCTCAAAAGAACCAAAAGAAGCAAGAAAGAAAGGCCTCAAATCTTCATTAGCATTGGCAGTTTTACCCGTTGACCGTTGGCACAACAATTTGTGCTTCCTTTCCTCTGCACCAACATCTGTAAACTTGTGCTTCTACTTACCCTTCCTCAACCTGGACGCGGTGATGTGTTCTACAGTTGGAGTCTGAACATCAGCAACCACATCAACATCATCGGACTCCATCTCTTCATCCTTTGTCTCATTCTTTTTCTCATTCTTAAACAACTCTGCATGAGCAAGCTCATCAAATGGCCAAACCTTAGCACTCCAATCTTTTCCATTTCTAATCGCAGCCATAATACAATCCACTCTTTCATCTCTCACTTCACTAGTCCTTCTACACTCAGCAGCCTCGATGACCTCACCGTCAGAAGTGGAAGAGATAGTTGAATACAACACATCCTATAAGAAAATAGTTCAAAACTAAGTTAGTATCAAAATTTAAAAGAAAGGTACTAAAAAAAGACATTTTAAAAAGTAGATTACACTACTTACTTCTGATCCAAATGTGTCATCTAAATATCTGATTTGTGGATATGAGAGCCTTGAAGATCCATACCAATTGGAGCATTTGGGGAATACAATGCCATCAAGCTTGAATTTTTTCCCACACATAGTCCCAAAGACAGGAATAACTTCCATTATCCAAATCTGGAAAGCAAATGAGAAACCATCAAGACCGTAGTTGAGCGGCTGTTTCAGTTTCTCCCTAGCAACCTTAATCTCTTTCACCAGGTGGTCAAACGAATCAAGACCCCATGGATAAGCTCGTAGCTTATCAAAATCCATCAACAGCTTTATGTAGGTGTGTGGGATCGGTTTCTTCTCATCCCTTACAAGTAACACTCCAGCAATAATGCATAAGTAACACAAACTCACTCTGTCAAGCACCGTCAAATCCTTAGCCTTGGCTACAAGGTTTCCCCTGATATCTTTTAAGCAAATGATAGTGCCACTCTTTAGCAACTTACTCCAGAATTCATTATCATCTACCCATTTCTCTACATTGCAATTATGATATTTGTGGTACTTGAGGCCGGTAACTGCGTGAAACTCTTGCAGAGAAAATCTAAGAGGTCTTTTCCCAAAGATAAACCATAACTCATGGAGCTTGGCGGTTTCAAGCTGTCTACACATGATGCTATGTATCATTGTGGCCGAGTAGTGTAGCTTATTTTCAAAGATATCAAATATCTTAGAGAACACTGGATCTGCCCTGACTTGTCTGTATTCACTTGGAAATTTCTCCTTCATTAACTTCAAAATCGATAATCTGCAGTTGTTGTTGATCTTCTTACCTCAGGTTCTTCTCCTTCTCTAAAAATTCTTCCTGACAAAATTGAATATGTACCCTAAGTTGCACTGGGACGGATACGGGGACGGAAACGGGGACGGGAACGGGTACAGGAAAAGGCAAATTAAAAATTTAGGAAATACGGGTACGGCATAGATACGTCCATACAAATACACATATATGTAAAAATATAAAGTAAGTTATACATAAATCTCAACATTAAAGAAAACTTTAGTATATATAAACTTAATCACTTAACATTCACTTTTAAAATCCATATTATCTAGTTGTGTAGGTAAAAAAAGAGTGAAAAAAATGAGGAAGTAGAAAAACCGAGGGTAGTGTGATTAGGAATGAGATAATTAAAAACATAATAGTCTAGTTTAAACGATGACACCATTTTGAAAGTTTAAGTATATTTTTACATATAAAGCAAAACCCTACCATAATTCTATAACAGACATAAATTTTGAAGAAAAACGACTCGGAAACGTCCCCGTTAGTGGTTACCGTCTCCACATTACGCGAAACGTTTTGGGAACATTTCTGAGGTGTCACCAAGTTGTACCGTCCCCAAAACGTCCCCGGTATAGGTACGGCACCTCAAATGGCGTCCCCATGCTACATAGTCCGTACCTAAAGAGAGAAGCAACATCAAAATCAGCTCAAATCATGAATGTAATTAAGAGAAACAATGCTCAAACAACACGCATATATAGATGCATATATTTCAAATAAAAAAATGCATCAACCGAGACATATAACCGACACTAAAAACATGAAGTTGCACATCCATTTCACCAAACGAATTAGTTTTACAACAAAATCTGAGTAAAATTGAAAACTCATTATTGAAAAAGTAAAATCTAAAACCCAGAAACAACTAACAACCAAGTCATCTTTAGAATTCTATTCTAAACAAAACCCAAAAAGCTTGATAGAAAATTACAAACATGCAGTGAGAGATGAGAAGATTTTACCGGAATTGGAAGCATAGCGAAAGCGAGGAGGTGACGATTTCTTCTTTAGTTCGTCGGTGAATGCGCAATATAGCACCGTCGGTGAATAGATAAGCTGAGTACAAGGATTATTGAAAAAGTATAAGACTCGAGTCAAAGAACCAAAATCAAAACTCATTATTGAAAAAGTGAAATCGAAAACCCATAAATAACGAACAAGCAAGTCATCTTTAAATATCTAATCGAATTCTATTATGAACAAAACCCAAAAAAGTTGAAAGGAAATTACAAACATGCAATGAGAGATGAGAAGATTTTACCGGAATTGGAAGCAGAGAGACAGTGAGAAGGTGTCGATTTCTTCTTTATTTCGCCGGTGAATTGACACTATAGAACCGTCAGAGAAAAGATAAGCTCCGTACAAAGAGGATTATGGTTTCGAATCCTCAAGCTACAAAGTAAACGAAGAGAACGAGGTTGTGTTCTGATTTTTAGGGAAAATATATTCAATAAAATCATACAAAATCTATTTTCCTTTTTTATTATTTAAATAAAATCTCATAAAATAACTTCCTTTAACCAACATTATTCCAGAAAATCAGTTTCCTTATTTCATTTTTAAAATACATAAAAAATTTAAATTAACCAAATATTAAGAGTAATCTTGGGTTTAATTTTAACCAAATCCTATTGAGACAAGCTCATAAACATAAAAATATAGTGGGACAAAACACAATTTAATGTGTCTTGATTTTACAATTTCTCCAATTGTTTTTCCGTAAGAAGAAAACTGATAGTTTCACAATTGGAACTTGAGAGACTATAAAAATTATGAAGAAAGAAATAAATCTCACTCAAATGGTAAATTTGAACTTTCAATGGTCACTACGGGCCTTCAAATAGGATTTAGATAAAGATTTATACAGTAAAAACTCTATAAGGTAATAATGTTGGGACCACCAAAATTTATTACTTTAGAGAGTTATCTTATTTTATAAAAGAGAGTTTGTCAAAATTGTAACTCACGGGATCGCGACATGTGTCTAATATCGATTGAGATGATGACACGTGCTAAAAAACTTTATTTAAAATCAAGCAATTAAAAAATCTTATTATATCATTATGTTAAACGAATAAAATAAAGACATATCAACATTTTTCTTATTGTTTCATTAACATATTTCTAAAAGTCAAACTAAATCTTATGTAAATCGCTAAAAAAAAAGCAAAATATAAATACCATTATGGTAAACAAAATAAATGTTATATCACAAAAATGAAACTTTATATATAAAAACAAAATAAATTTTACACCATAAATTATTTTAAAAATTAAAGTAAACATACGTTCAACCTTATAAATGTTAAACTATAAATTATTTAAAAAGAAAAGGTAAACATACGTTCAACCTTCCAAAAATATTACTTCACAAAATGCAAATTCAAAAACTATATAATAACACACACCTCCCACAATTTAACGTACACACCCAAATCCGTAATTTTCTTTGCAAATCATGAATACCACCATCCCACAAATCAATCAAAACTATTGTCAAACTATTTAATTTTCGAAATCGTATTTACTGTCGAACTATTGCATGTATTCTTCGAAAGTGGGAGGCTATAAATAATTTACAAAATATTTTGTTAGTGTATGTAATTGTACTTTCTGAAATTCATGTTGTAATATAAAGATTCAAGTTTAAATTTTTGTAACTGGATCTGTATTTAAAAATTATCAGATATGTAAAAAGATTTGTTTAAAGAGTTAATTTAGAATATAACTATACGGATATAACTATACAAATTTTTAATTTTAATATATAATACCCGCATATTATGCGGGTCCTAATCTAGTTACTTTATAAGATTGCCTTGTAAAAATACTTATAAATCTTTTAAAATTTTCTTTTATATACAATATAAAGTTTTCTTTTAAACTTCTTATTTTACATTAGTTTTTACAAACAATTTATACATTTTCCCTTCTTTTTCTTTTGTTTTCCATTCTTTTTTTTCCTTCTTAGCTATGTTTTGGATTTTTTATATGATTGATATTATTGGGACTATATATTTACATAGGGAATTGAAAAAAGTTATTATCTTATTATTTTATTGAATTATGTCATATTTTGCACTAGCCCAACTCGGTACCGGCAAAATTTATTACTTTCGAGTTTATTACTTTATCGAGTATTACTTTATGGAGTTTTGACTGTAAGTGACTTTGAGAAAAAATAAATTGTTTTAGGCTTACCACATGTCGACAACTACAAGTCCTATTATTTGCATACTCCACAAGTCATTTGGGAAGATTGTGTTATGTAATGAGGTTTATCAAGGGTCGTTTTTTCTCACAAAATTCTCATATGGTGTCACTATTTCTTGGTTTTTCTCATGAAATAAAGAAATGTAGTACAGAAATAACAGGAAAAGGTTATGACATGGCTTCGCTTTGGTTAGGTTCGGTCCAACGTTTTCAATGTACTTTTTATATGTGTTTTTGTTAATGTACAAAATATCTTATATAATATTTTCCCAAATAATGTGACTATTTGAAACATGATTACATAGGCCACCGAAGAGTTTCCAACTATGTTAAACAAGAGCATACTCAAGTTAAAAAGTTATATTATCGCAAAACAATGCTTAGTTCTTAACGAGCTGAATGTGACACCGTGTGAATTCAAAATATACATTTCGATATTGTGACCCAATTCTTGTAAAGAAGATTTTCTGGTAAAAATACTAACATTAAATCAAAAAAATGCAATAAAAGCTAATCCAGCGGCGAAGCGCGGGTTTTTGTCTAGTTATATTCAATGGAGTCTTCCTTCTTATATAGCTTCATAGTTTTCTTTCTTCTTGTTCCTTTTTTTGTAGAAAGAAATCTATGTATGGTAAAACATATCCGTGATGAGCTTGAACTGAATTACGAAAGCCCAGTCTTCACTCTTCTCTTATTTTGCAGGGCTGAACACCTGTGGCCCATTTGTTTTTGTCCCGAAACTCACTGTGAATGGAAAGTGGCGGGAAGGCGCATATGCTCTTTTTAAAACGGTGTTTTCAGAGCTCGTGTGCATTTGGTTTGTGATAACTTTTGTCTAACCAATTAATATATTTTATTTTATATTATCGTACATCAGAATATCTATTCATTCATAAAGTTAAAATAAAACTATAAAAAATGTTGTAATATCTGTTGCAAATAGGTCCGATTTAAGTGTTTTTTTTTGGTCGTGTGGTCCGATTTTAAGTTGATATGTTTTTAATAAGAACCTTCTAGCCAATGTTGTTATATTTTCTTTGAAACTCCACGATAGGTAAAAATGGGATAGAAGTAGAACTTTGGAAGTACTATTTTCTAACCGAGACCTAAATAGTAAATACTCCTCCAAAATGCTCCAATTACAATAGGATGGTGTGGAGTGTTTTTAGGAAAGATGTTAAAGATCGAATATATATCATAATTTTCCCTTATTATTCCTATTTATAGTACGTTTCTTAAGATACCAAAATGGAATAAGAAGAAACCGAAATGCGAAACCGTAGTTCAAATTAGGAATCAGCCAACACAAAAATGCGACATCAACACCATAATCCAGAGCCTGCACCCAGAAAAAAGATTACATATACATCAACTTTTACGGGATTCCATCATTATTTCATGTCATCATTACATGATCCTTGAAAGATGATATACTTGAAAGGAGAGAGAGAAATACACCAACCTTATGAAAGTCATTTCTTCCCCTTCTTATCTTTCTTCATCGCTGCTCCGTCAAAGGTTGTTGAGCATTTTCCAACACATTCTCTGATTCTCGACACAAGATAGAAACAGAGAGTAAAAAAAGTTAGTGGTCATGAGCAGCTAAAAGGAGAAGAAAAGTCTAAAAGATATTCTGAAAGCAAATGAAATGACCACCGCTAAAGACTACCTTGAGACATGAACCGATTCTGTGCAACAGTCCCTCCAACATGCTTACACCTCACCCACACCAGAGAGGGCAGGTGCATCAATAAAGTCGCTTTGCTTGGCACGCAAATGTGGCATAACATCACCGAGTACTGAAAAAGGAGAATCGTTTGGTGCAGCGGCAAGACGAACTAGCAAATCTAAGCCAAAATATCCAGCCTGAAACCATCCAATGATATCACTTGCAGAAAAAGGGCCTTGAACTAGACCATGAGGATCTTTATAATAATAGAGTGAAACTTCTTCAGGCCAAGATGGAATCAGCTTTCTAACTTCCCGCTCCAATGTAGGTTTCTCTATCTTAGCCTCCATCGGATTCAAGACCTGCTTAACACGTTCGGAAACATCAACTACTGCTTCTTCATTGGTTGTTTCGGAAACACTAACAAACTTCCTCTCCTTGTGTTTCTCTCCATCCCCATCAACAACATCAAGCTTCGAAAGTCTATCCACAATTGGTTGTATTGGTTTTTCTAGTGCCAAGGCAGATATTCCGTTAAGACAGTGAGAAGGAAAGTCTCATACTGTTATGGTTGGAAATGTCAGCTCCTGGAAGCGAACATCCGATAAGGATTCAAACGATAACTACATCAGATACTAAAGATGTTGCTGGAACTGTTGAATAGGTTTTTGGCTTTTCTTGCATATCGAATGCATGCTTTGAAATAAAAGATAAACTTGTTCAGCTTAAGTAAGTCCATGGCCATGCTAAGTGTTGTGGGTGTTTTAGTAGTATGAAACTGAATTGGTGTTTTGCATGTGTGTTACAGTTACAATATACCATTTGTGGAGGATATTCATTTTGCTGAGAACTTTGACAAGATCCGTGTCAAGGGAGACGATAGAGTATACTGAGGATGAGACGATATTTTGTTCACCTGCCTCCTTTTTGATTAAGTTTAACAAGTCATTGAATGCTTCTAATAATATCTACAAAATTGTTAGGTCAGAGATCTAATATATAGAGAAAGCCAGCAAAACAGCTATAAACAGATCAGATATCAAGCTCCCATTGGTTCATCAAATCAAGGTACTTGTTTCTAAGTTCCATCATACTGCTAGAAAGTTCTACCATGACTCTGTATTAACCAAAAAAAGTTCTAGTACAAACACATATTTGTTATGTAAGAATATTAAATGACCATAACAAGACTGAGATTTATGACCATAAATCCTCAGAATTTTGGACAGAAATATGTGGGAAAAGTACCTAAAAATTAGTTATTGTAACATGATGTTCACCATTATTTCTTGAATGTTGGTTACCGTATGAAAATTCTCGAACACTTTCAGGTTGCAAATCCCGAAAGGCAAGGGTAGGGTTGCACAGTTGGACCATGTTTTGCGGCCTTTTCTAGTGTGACTTAGTTATCATATATTTTGATCTTCCTTTCCTTAGCCAACATTGATGATTCTGAGTGGCTTCGTCCAGAAGAACTGAACCAGCAAAATATAGCAGCTGAAAGAAACCTGGTACGTCCTGCAACCTTCGTTCCTTATGATTCTGTTATTACGGTCAGCACTGTCGAACTCATTACAGAATGATCTAGACTTGAATAGGTTACCAAATGGGTATGGGTACACTATGGATTGATCATTCTATTCTCTTGTGCAGAGTTAACGATCTGGATGTTGCTCTTCACAACTTTGTGAACAAGGATGATAAACTAGCTTTCTACTCATGCGTTCAATACAATCTTCAAGAGACTCGTGTATGTAGTTTCTTCCTTTACCTTGCAATACTATGATTCTTTTAATTTCATATGTTATTCAATTTATAGAATTTCTAATTCCATTAGATGCTTGCTAGTGTTTTTCAATCTTGTTGATAAACAAGAGAAGAAGCTAAGTATGGTAAAGCCTATGACTCAATCAGAGGGTTCTGATGCAATCAGAAATCAACACAATAAAACTCTGATTGAGCACTCGAAGCCCAAGAAGAGCCTTCTCACTTCTGAATCCATAAAGCCCATCAACGGCTCTTCTTCTTCACCAACCCTGCAAGAAGATAATATCAAAAGAGAAACAGCTGCTACTTTACCGTTGTTGACCACGGTACAATTTGGCACTATTCCGGCCAAATTGTACACCGTCGATGTCTGTCAAACGTTAAGATGATGCCAAGTGTCAGAGACACTAGGTTTAGACTACTCATGTATAAATAGAGTAGAGCTGTAATCTTCTTCTTTAAAAGCAAAATCAATACAAAGTTATTCAGTTCAAATGGTTCTTTCTTGTGTTATTGAGCTTCAATCTCTTCTATTTTGAGCTCACTTTCATGGTATCAGCAGCCATGGTGATCCCCAATGCCATAGATCTCTATGCGTATCCATCTCTTAACATTTCAAACTGTGTCACTATGAAGCTCACCGATAAAAATTATATCGTGTGGAAGCTTCAGGTTGAATCGGTCCTCGTTAGCCAGTCTTTACTGGGTTTCGTTGATGGGTCGCTTCCGCAGCCTGCTAAAACTATGCAAGTTCCTCGTCAGGATGGCTCTTCATCTGATGTCATCAATCCTGACTACCTTGCTTGGCTCTGTTCTGATCAACTGGTTAAAGTTCTGCTTATGGGGTCACTTTTTGAAGACATTCTCAGCTCTGTGGTTGGTTGTGCTTCGTCAAGAGAAGTCTGGATGTCTCTCGCCAGCTACTACAACAAGGTATCCTCTCACAGACTCTATGAACTCCAGCGAAGTCTTCACTCCATCACAAAGAAAGATAAGTCTCTTGCTGATTACCTTAGAGAGGTTAAAACTATTTGTGACCAACTAGCGTCCATAGGACATCCGGTTAGTGAACAAAGTAAAGTCTTTGCTATGATTCATGGTTTAGGTAGAGAATATAAACCCCTTATAACTGCGTTAGATAGCACTATGGAGGATTCACCTGGTCTGTCTTATGAAACGGTTGTGGCTAGACTCCTTGGATGTGAACAAAGGCTGAGTAAATACACCAACTCACCTATAATGGGTCAGGTTAGTCCACATCTTGCGTTTGCTGTCTTACAATCCAGACCCGAGTACTACAACAATAGAGGAAGAGGATCCAACAGGGGAAACAGAGGTCGCTCCTCTTACTCTACCAGGGGGAGAGGTTTTCATCAGCAAATCTCTAGCTCTTCTGGGTCAGTTTCTTCAGGTGGTTCTTCTTATGGTTCTTCAGATTCTGAACAAAGACCAACGTGTCAGATCTGTGGTAAAGTAGGACATCATGCTCTCAACTGTTGGTATAGGTTTGATAACAGCTATCAGTCAGACCATCTACCTACTGCTCTAAGGATCACAGACATTTCAAATGATACTGGTCAGGAATGGTATCCAGATACTGGTGCTACAGCTCATGTTGCTAACTCTCCTCTCAATGTGCATCAGTCTCAGCCATATCATGGTTCTGATTTAGTCATGATTGGCGATGGTAATTTCTTGCCAATCACTCACACAGGGTCTGCTCTTCTTCCTTCTACATCAGGTACACTTCCCATAACTGATGTGCTTGTATGTCCTGACATTGCTAAATCATTACTTTCAGTTTCCAAAATTACAAAAGATTATCCATGTTCTTTTGAGTTTGATTGTGATGGGGTAATTGTTAAGGACAAGGAAACAAAGAAGGTGTTGACTCTGGGAAGAAATCTTGAAGGATTATATTTGTTGGAACCTCCTTCTGTTCAGGTTCACTTCTCTTCAAGACAACAGTCAGCTAGTGAAGAGGTCTGGCACAGAAGGTTTGGTCATCCAAATGAGCAAGTTTTATTTCGTCTTTCTGCAAGTAATGCAATTTCAATAAGTAAGAGAGCCAAGATTTTGTGTGATGCTTGTAAACTTGGTAAAAGCAGTAGGCTACCTTTCTCTGATTCTCAATATTCTGCAACTAGAATCCTTGAGAGGATACACTGTGATCTTTGGGGACCTTCACCAGTTGTCTTTAATCAAGATTTCATTTCTATGTAATTTTTGTTGACCATTGGTCTCGTTATAGTTGGTTTTATCCAATGAAGAATAAATCAGATTTCAGTTCTATCTTTACAATCTTTCAGAAGTTAGTTGAGAATCAGTTTAATACTAAGATTCAATCATTTCAGTGTGATGGTGGAGGAGAGTTCATCAGTAAAGACTTTCTTACATTGTTGCAAAACTCAGGTATTCAACATCTCATCTCGTGTCCTCATAAGCCCCAACAGAATGGTTTAGCAGAAAGGAAACATAGACATCTAACTGAACGGGGCTTGTCAATGTTGTTTGAAAGCAAAGTTCCTCAGAAGTTAGTAGACATGTTATTTTTGATGAAGATGTCTATCCTTTTTCTGGTCTCTATTTGTCTTTGCAGCCTCAGACTACGACTCCATTGACCAAGGCATGGCACAAGATTTTCACTACAGGAAATATAAGTATTAATAGCAGTACAATATAGCGTTTTTAATGTTTCTGCTATCGTTGAGTTATGAAAAAAAATTCATAGCGTTTTCGAAAAGACAAACGCTATGATAGGAATGGCGCCAAAATATTTCATGGAAGCGCTTAATTTTGGATTATATCTTTACTCAGAGATAGCATATATAATATTTAAAACGTCATTAAAAGATTAAGCGGGAATCTGAATTTTTTTACTAAAGTTAAAAAGAATTAGCAAACCAAAAAAATGAAACAGAAAATGTCGAGATATTAGGGACAGTTGAATTAAAAGATTCCCAACCTTTGCATCTTCCTCTCACCATTGTTACCTCTTCCTCTAGCTCTGTCATTTGAGTTTTAACAAAATGATGAGCGTCGAAACTCAATCATTATTTGAAGCAAAATCGAAGGTACGAAGAAATCGATTCCGACATTATCTTCAGCGAAGAGGTTTTCTTCCGTATCAGAAAGGTAATCCTGAATCTGATCCTTTCTCGTTTCAGGAATCACGCTTGTGAGTCTCTCTCAGTCGTTGAGGAAGACAAACACTCATATGTTCATGTCAATTTTGGGTTTATTTGGTTTTCAGAGATTGAGAAGATGAGGTCCCATTGAGTTCAATAAACTGTTGATTGGAATTGCAAAGAAGAAGATGTATGATTACAGAGAGATATTGAATCCGTTTTCTTCTACAAATTTTAATGGCTGAACCTCTGCTTTTGATCCGATTCTTATTATTGCAGAACATATCAGGGAAGACTCGTCTTGTGATGTTCCTCTTGAAGAATATGAGAAACGAAAGGTCAAATATATGAGGTAATTTCAGTACTTATCCTTTTTGATTTTTGGATCCATCTCCTACGCTCTTGTCTTGATTTTTGTTTTTCTCCCATGTTGGTGAATTAAGAGGCAATTCATCTTCCATGGACAAAACCGTATGGTTATGGGATATTGCAGACAATGACTATGGTAAGAAAAGTTATGTCGTTCGATCAGTATCCTTAATCCTAACATTCATATGGTTTCCTGAGACTCATGTCTTTACTTTCCTGAGACTTATGCAGGTTCGGTTCTTTGGTGATGAGATTCATCTCGACTGACAATATTCAAACAGTTAAAGAATTCCGAGAAAGTTAATGTTGGAGCCATTGTTCAAACTAGCTCATAAGTAGAATGGCTATGAAAACTAGAGTGCAGGGGATATCGTATCAAGCAGGGGATATCGTATCAAGCATTTACGACGAGAGGATATAAGAAGATGGGTTCTTATATGTTACTCATAGTGGGATGTTGATCATCAATTGATCTACGAACGTGATAAGAAATCAAATCTCAAGCTTTTTAATTCCCTATTGAGCATGTTTAATATGATGATTTTAGTGGAATTTCTTATGTGAAATCGCTTAATTTGCAAACATTCTGATACTTCAATAATTAAAATGGAGGTTATTTATTTGTCTTACGAGTTTCCTAATATGTTATTGCTAGTTACAATCAATCTAACGAACATTACCAATACACAATCAATAATTACTTGGTTATACTTGATTGATATGGATAAAAAAGTGTTTGATTTAGGGTTTGGGGTCTCATAATATAGAGTTCATACATTATAAAAAAGTAAATTTGCAAAAAAAACGGGAAAATGTCATGATATTTGATTTAGAGTTTAGGGCATAAATTTGGGATTTAGGGTATAGGGTATAGGATATAGGATATATGATATACGGTATAGGATATAGGTTCAAACTCTAAATCGTAAATCTTATGTCCCAAACCCTAAATTATGAACTCTAATCCTTAGACTATTTACTAAAACATAATAAGGCAAAACTAGATATTATTTTCTAATTAGAGATTTACACATGCGATATTATTTTCTAAATTCTCAAGTAAGACAAAACTAGAGTTTAGGGTTTAGGTTTTAAAGTATAAGACAATAGTCTCGAGTTTAAGGTTTAGGTTTTAAAGTATAAGAGTAGTCTAGAGTTTAGGGTTCAAAAAAGAGTAGTCTAGAGTTTAGGGTTAAGTTTTAAAGTATAAGACTATAGTATAGAATTTTTGTTTTAAAATATAAGACTATAATCTAGAGTTTAGGTTTTAAAACAAAAGACTATAATCTAGAGTTTAGGATTTAGGTTTTACAGTTTGATGTTATACATTTTTAATCAATTATTAAATTTATATATGAGATTAAATCAAAATTATATTTTTTTATTAATTTTGAATACATATGGTATTTTTAATTTAAAAGTTTAAGATTTTATATAGCTACTAATAATTACAATAAATATTTGAAAAATTTGGGCACAAGATATTTATCCCCGGTAATATTTGGGGTTCATATTTGTTTTCCCGGTTAAAACATTTTGGTAAAATACTTTAGCATGATCACTAGGATCGATGACATGGCAATTTTGGAGAGTTGATCTTGTCCGTCCGATTCTTGGAGAGTCAATCTCGTCCGTTAACCCTTCCAGTCTCTGAACCTCTATTTTCTTTTCTCTACCGACAAAGGCATCATCTCTAACATTCTCTCTGCGACAAATCACAAATCCATTAGGGTTTTTGAGTAAAGAAGAGAGTATGATTTGATTTTCTTGTTTATCTCTTTCAATTTTCCTCCAATTTTCGCTCAGATTTGTACTTTTTAACTTTGTTTCGGGTTTTGGTTCACGGGTCAAAGGAGGGCAAGAGAGACTTAGATAACTCATCAAATGTTGCATTTCGATGAAGAAGAGAGCTAACCGAGATGAATATTCGTTATAAGGATTTGGAGAGTGGTGAGTATCGACTACGATTCCAACGAAGCTAGTGGTTGGAAGTATGTTGCACGAGCAGTTCTTATGGATCTGGAGTCTGGAACCATAGATTCGGTCAGATCTGGACCGTTTGGAAAAAAATTCCGAGGGATTAGGTTTCGGAGCATACCTTTCCGGTGATTACTCTACAACCTCAGGTAATTTCGGACTCCATTATCATGAAATTTGAGATAGCCACCAAGACTTATCACTAAGTACGAAGAGCTTCGTTGGATCACCAATATGCTTTAGCTTTGGTCTGAATTGTTTGTTGTTTTGATTTAAATTGTTGATTTTTTTTTGATGTTGCAAACACCAGGAGATGGAATGAAGACACAGGAGGTAAAAAGGAAAACGGTTTGTTTTATCTTTATTTCATGAATCAAAGTAAATTTGTTTCATGAATCAACTGTTTTTTCTTTGTGATGATTTTAAAATTTGTGGTTTTATGAGGTGAATTCTAGAGGAATTGAAATCTTCTCTAAAAGTTGGTTTCCTGAATCTTTTGAACTTTGGTTTGTTTCTTGTTGGAACTTGTTTTTTGACAATGACGTTGGCCAATATTCTGGTGGCTTTTTCGAACAATTTAGTTGTCGGAATGACCGGAACTTAGAATCGTTGGATTTATTGTAATGAGCACTATGAGATAGTGTATTCATTTGTCAAAAACGGCGTTCGTTTGAATGAGAAATGTTGGTCCAAAGTCGATGACTTGGAAAGCTTATTAAGTATATAAAGTGGAGAACTCATAACAAGATTTAAAATCTTGTGTACACTTTGGTGTATTCTAGAGAAGAGATATTCGGGCTGGACTTTGATGATAGGCTTCGGAGTTGTGCAAATGGACCTAGGATCCTAAAGACTTGTCTTTTTTGTCTAGATTCCTTTTGACTAAAAATATTGACTAAGTCAATATAAATCTCTTTTAGTTAAATGAGTGTTAATGTTACAATTAAGCTAAGGAAAAATCAGTTTTGGTTTTGTCTCTAAGGTAAAAGCTTATTTGGTCAAATGTTATTATCTTGAGGACTTAATTCTCTTTGACTCCCTTTATTGCTCCAACTTTAGTAAAGGTTAAGGTGTTGGCTATATAATCATGCCATGTTCTTTTTCATGAAAAATAGACAATGGAACATACCATTGGAAATAATATCAAACAAAGTTCTATAAACAATTCCCTCATGATCTCTTCTTTTCTTGTGTCTAAGAGTACACACAGAATTTTGGTTCGATAAGTTCTGTTTTTCGGTGATGGAAGACAGAAACAATGGCAGTTGTATCCTGGGAATCTTATCGCTATGAAACCGTCACACTACGGGGCGTTTAAAGATTTAAGGAAAGAGATTCGTCTTGCCTCTGCAATTCCTTTTCATCTTTGTAATTTGGTATTGTAATTCTGAATTTGTTCTTAAATTTATCTTATTATATATCAGTTGCCCAATCGTAAAAATTCGGGTCCTACATTTCTGCCATGGTGTGAGACGCATTCGTATTGTTTTATTTTTACAGAAAATGTGGGTTTTCTTCATCCTTTGAAGGCTGTGATTACTGAGATTTTGACGGTCGGTAAAGACAAGGAAGCTTGCGAAGAAGGTTGGTTTAGTTTGCGTTTCTTTGTGGGTCTGCTGGTGTGTCCGAGAAGAAGTGAAGAAATGATTCGTGTTCAAGTTATTTTTGTTAGAGTTTTTTGTGCAATGGCTATACTTATCTTTTAGTGACATATACTTTGTAATATAATTCTTTTTGTACAATGATTTGATAATATCATAAAATATGATATTTTTCTTTTTAATATGTCCATTTAATTTAAAAACAGAAACCTAGCAAATCGTAATCTAAATCAAATTACAAATTAACAAAAAAAAATATATATATATATACAATCAATTACATGAATCTCATCAAAGTTTAGCCAAAAAAAAAAAAAAAATTACATGAATCATTACATATATCAAATGCAATTTAATAAGCTAATTAATAACAATAATTAATTGCTATTGTATTTATATATCATTGCTTCAAATAAAACGCTATATTAAATGAAAATATGATAGCCGTTCCCAAAACCGCTATCTAAAGTGCCTAACCTAAGATGACAGGTCTTAACATAGCGCTTTATATAACGCTCTGGTATCGTTAGATAGCGGTTTTCGTACGCTAAGAATACCCCTTTTTCCTGTAGTGTTTTATTCCAACAAAAGTTCCACTAGCTTCTCAGACTCATGTTCCTGGGGTTCAGTTTTATCCTTTACTTCCACAAGCTTCTGCAGTCTCAGTATCTAACTCATTTGCTCCTCTACAAGGGAATCCTGATCTGACTGAAGACAATGAGTGTGACCAAGAAAGGCTGCAGCCTGATTCACCAGCCCCTGTTACTTCTGTAGAAAGAGGAAATGGATCTATGTGTACGTCAGGTATTGAAACCTGTGCTATTGGCATCTCTCCATTGACTACTTCTACAGCGAGAAGAAGGAGTTCCACTCCAGTTCGTCCTCAACCTCAACAAAGGATGATGACAAGATCTTAAGTGGGTATTGTCAAACCAAACCCAAAATATGCCTTACTTACTAGGAAAGTAGCATATCCCTTACCTAAAACTATAGCTGCAGCTCTGAAAGATGAAGGTTGGACTGCAGCTATGGGGGAGGAAATGGAAACCTGTAGAGAAACTGATACTTGGTCATTGGTTCCTAAGACACCGCATATGCACATTCTTGGAAATATGTGGATTTTCACTACTAAACTCAAGGCAGATCGGAGCTTGGAAAGATTATGATCTCGGTTAGTAGCTAAAGGGTATAATCAGGAAGAAGGAATAGATTATCTTGAGACTTACAGCCCAGTGGTGAGAACAGCTACGGTGAGGACTGTGTTACATACTGCTACAGTTATGCAGTGGACAATCAAGCAACTTGATGTCAAGAATGCGTTTCTTCATGGGGACTTGCAAGAAACTGTTTATATGAAACAGCCTACAGGTTTTGAGGATAAATCCAAACCAGATCATGTCTGCAAACTACACAAAGCTATTTACGGATTGAAACAAGCTCCAAGGGCATGGTTTGATAAATTTAGTAATTATCTTTTGGAGTTTGGCTTCAACTGTAGTAAACATGATCCTTGTTTGTGTATCATAACAAAGGGGATGTTATGATGCTACTAATGTATGTGGATGATATGGTCTTAACAGGTAATAATACAACTATGTTGGATCGGTTCTTAGAAGTTTAGAAAGGCGAATTTCGAATGAAAGACATGGGAAGATTACATTATTTTCTTGGGATACAAGCTATTTTTCAAGAAGAAGGTTTATTTATGTCTTAACAAAGGTATGAAGAAGATCTGCTAGCTGTTGCTGGGATGAGTGATTGTGTTCCCATAACTACACCTCTGCCCCTTCAGCTAAACAACATCCCTGGTCAAGATGTTCTGTTTACTGATCCTAAGTATTTTCGTAGTCTGGTATGTAAGCTTCAATATCTAACTCTTACCAGACCAGACTTGCAAACGCGGTGAATTTTGTGTGCCAGAAAATGCATGCGCCAACAATCTCAGATTACAATATGCTCAAGAGGGTTCTGCGATACGTGAGAGGAACTACAGAATATGGGATTTCTTTCTCTAAGCATACAGACTTTACTCTTGCAGCTTATAGTGACAGTGATTGGACAGGTTGTCCCACTACAAGAAGATCTACTGGAGGGTTTTGCACCTTTCTTGGAAACAATATCATTTCCTGGTCAGCCAAGAAGCAACAATATGTATCTCGAAGTTCCACAGAAGCCGAATACAGAGCTCTTTCTGACACAGCCTGTGAATTGGTTTGGTTGAACAACATTCTCAGAGACATTGGGGTTCCTCAGCCTAAACCAACAATATTATATGGGGACAATCTTTCTTCTGTTCGCTTGACTGCAAATCCGGTTATGCATCCGCGTTCCAAGCACTTTGAAGCTAACTATCATTTTGTTAGGGAAAGAGTGGCACTTGGGACATTGGTGGTCAAACACATCTCAGGTAAAGAACAGCTTGCAGACATATTCACGAAATCTCTACCAGCTGGATCCTTTACCTCATTAAGATTCAAACTTGGTGTGCATCCACCTCCCACACCAAGTTTGAGGGGGAATGTTGATAAACAAGAGAAGAAGCTAAGTATGGTAAAGCCTATGACTCAATCAGAGGGTTCTAATGCAATCAGAAATCAACACAATAAAACTTTGATTGAGCACTCGAAGCCCAAGAAGAGCCTTCTCACTTCTGAATCCATAAAGCCCATCAACGGCTCTTCTTCTTCACCAACCCTGCAAGAAGATAAGATCAAAAGAGAAACAGCTGCTACTTTACCGTTGTTGACCACGGTACAATTTGGCACTATTCCGGCCAAATTGTACACCGTCGATGTCTGTCAAACGTTAAGATGATGCCAAGTGTCAAAGACACTAGGTTTAGACTACACATGTATAAATAGAGTAGAGCTGTAATCTTCTTCTTTAAAAGCAAAATCAATACAAAGTTATTCAGTTCAAATGATTCTTTCTTGTGTTCTTGAGCTTCAATCTCTTCTATTTTGAGCTCACTTTCAAATCTTTACTGCAACTTTGAATTCTAATGATTTGTCAAGAGTTAATTCCCGTATCTTTTGTTGTGATATTGATGGAATCATGCACAATGCTTTGAAGTCAAATTCTTTCAAATTCTTTCGTTCAATAGCCCCGTCTTTTGGGCAGGTATACATGAATTTTATCTTGTTATTGAGGCTAAATATATCGGGAGTATATATGTACTTTTTACTCTGGCTATGAAATAATTTAGTTTCCGACCGACCTCTATACCAAAAAAGTTTTGAAATTTATTTTGTCATGCACCATGAAAAAAGTTAAAAAACCAAATTTCCTTTTTCTATTTTCTTTGGAAAAAGGAAACATTTCCCATAATTCATCATTATGTTAAGAATATGGAAAAACAAATCACCGACTCTAGAAAATTATAAATAGAGATGCATAGGTTCATACTTTGTTTCACTCATCATATTTTATTATCTTCCAAAGATTCGCCAAGAAATATTCCAACGAGTTCACTAGCAACAGTTAGCAATTGTCGCTAAGCGATTTCGAGATCCCGATTCATGGTAGACAACGACTACTCGATTCTCCTAATTGGGTTAGTCCTACGGTAAGGCAGTTGCTTTGGCGAAAGATGTTCCGGGGATGTGAAGATGGTGAGCGAGGCAAATTAATTCACGTTTATCACAAACATCGATTTTCCTTTTAATCGGAACTTTGCCTCGCTCACTGTCTTCACATCCCTGGAACCATCCTTTTGCTACGGTCATATTCGGTGTTGAATTCTTTGCCTAAAGCAACCGCCTCACCGTTGGACTCACTGTCTTCAGTCCAATAAATTGGGATCTCGAAACCCCTCCTCCTATGGAGGACTTTGGCGACAATTGCTAAACTGTTGCTAGTGAACTTCTTGGAGTTTTTGAAGGAGTCTCTCCCGTGCACTTGAAGTTAATCTCTATCTAACTTCTTTGGTACTTATAAATTACACTTGTCTAACTTATTTTGATTAAGAAGACTTAACCGGGTTCTCTTTGATTTGAAGTGGGAGTGAATGGGGTAAACCGGGGAAGACTTGCTTGGGAGAGACGGAACCAGTGAAAGGACTAATTTATCCTAGACACAAGTCACAACGAAGGTGAGGCTATAGTGAGAAGTATGATCATAAAGTTGGCTAAACTGGTTAGTGACGTCAGATGTAAACAGACGGTCATCCTTCGATCTATGCCGGTGGAGGAAGTAAGTTAAATGATTGTAGCCATTGGTGTCTGCCTGGAGTTTTTGATGCATGGAACCACCTTTTGTATGTCGCTATTCTCGGTGAAGTTAAGTGTTTTGTTTTTGGGAGGTTAAATTAGACTTATAAGTTCAAAATAAAAAGGATAAAAAAGTTTCTTATTCTGTATGTTTCGAATTTTTGTCTCCTATTGGTAGATTAAACTTTTACTTGGGTTTCAAGCTACACTGTCTCTATGGAGTTTCTGAAGCATGTAGGATCTTTCATTCTCTCTCAAATCACCAAATTGAAAAGAGAATTTCTTGAGGATTGCTGAATACTTTAGAATGTAACTCATTAGTCTCATCTCTGCTGCCTCGTCTTGGTCTTTCACTCGCTTTATTATAGTAACAGACTCGAGACTCGAGAGATTGTAGGAAAACATAAAGGTCCATGTAAAATCATTTTTCCTTTCCCCCTTGGATATATGTTAAATATCCGCAAGTAGCACAAAACAAAGTGAGTATGTGATAGTTAAACCATTTGTAAAATTAGGTAAGAGAAGAAATTTAAGGTTTTAGTAATCAAATACTAACCAAGAAAAAAGTTTTTAGATCCAGGCAGCTTTCGAGAAAGAATGGCAACATTTCCCACCTACAGTCGGAGAAGAAACATTCAAGGATGATAGGTTACTAAATAGAGGCTGTCGTTCACACCACCTCGAGAATACATGACCTGCAAATAAAATGTATCAGAGTGATCAATAATATATTTTTAGTATGACACTAGAGATCCCAACAAGAAAGTTACGAACCATAATTCTCTTTGGTAGATCATTCGAATCAAACCTCTCATCATAACGCAGGTAAACACAATATTGATATCAACCTTAACAAGGGAACCCGGATTGTCTTTCCAAAAATTCATCAAAGAGAAACTATTTGTTTTGTCTTTTTTCGAAAATTGATTAAAGAGATATGGAACTGCCAAATCCATAGGAGAAAAAGACCTTCTCTTTTCATTACTTTAACCATTTCATAGAACTAGAAAACCAATGCATTTGCATATAAACTAATTTTATGTTTTAAAATTACAATCAAATTACTAAAATTGTCTTATTTTTAATTATTTTAATATAATTTAAATTTTATATATTTTATACTAAGTCTACTAATTGAAAAGTTAAAAATCTTTAGATGGTAACTTCTCATTAAAATAAAATAACTACCTGTACTAAATAAAAAGTTACAACTCTTAAACTAACTACCTTCTCATTAAAAAACTTAACGTTTTTTTTGGGAAAAACTATCTATTTCTCCAAGACAACTTTGACATACACATATGGAACCCAATAGTTTACCTCCGCACCAATGTTCATGAGTCAAAAGTTTACTGCGTATATCTCCCTTAATTGAAAGTTAAACGTGTATCTATCCACCAAATCGAATTTCATGCTTATTTACCAATAACGACGGTTTACTTACTTTACTATTTGGTTTACTGTTTTGAAATCATTACTTAACCATTCTAAACCTTTAAACCGGTAAATACCATCAACCCATCACGAAATTTCTGAAAATTGAACAAATGATTAACTTTATCCATCAATCTGAGCTTTGCTTTATCACTTCCGACGAACCAAGCTCAACAACACCGTTCTCCGTCGAGATACAAACCATCGTCTGTAACCCATAAACCTGACATTGACCAGCTCTTTCACAACCCCATTTTTACAGTAAACTTGTATATATCGAATGAATCAAATGATAATCAGATCAATGTTCGAATACAAACACGAATTCACACCTTACTTTACAAGATTCTTGAGAGAAGAACCAAATCTAACAAGAGCAAAATCAAGAGTACACAAACCCATAATTACAGAGAAGAAGAAGAATTTTATCAACAACAAACAACAATGAATAATGAATCATGTCTCGTTGAGATTTCCCCTGAGTTTGTCGGTGAAATTCACATGGTGTCAAGGGTGGTTGTTCGTCGGAATCAGATAATGGAGTTATTCCTCCGATTTTAGACAGCGGCGAAGGAGATTTCCGGCCAAATTCAGATGCAGTGAGTGGAGAATGTCCATCGGAATCAGACGAAAACAAGGAAAATGAAGAAGATGAAGCATAGAGTCTAGACATGAAGGTGATTCAGATTCCGATTGAGAGTCGAGATAACTAAAATCGACTCCATGGATTGAAGAAGAATCAACCTTAGATTCTTCTGTTTGATAAGCGGGAACACACGCGTTCGGTCGATTCTCTGATGACAACAACCATTGACAAACTCGGATCGATTGGACCAATCATGTGTTGTTCAGAGAATAGATCGTCTTCTTCAGCCATTTTTATCAGTTGGATTCGTTAAGGATGTGAGTATTTAGGGTTTGTTTATGAGAAAGGAACAGTCGGAGAAGAAGACAATCGGGTCTGGTTTGGTTTAATTTTGGTTTTGCGGTTTACTTTTTGTTTTTTGTTTTGTATCGGGTAACTATTGAAATCGAAAGAAAATTGATTTAAGGGATCTATAGTAGTGTAAGCCTGTAAGGAAGTCAAAACATATGAGGTGTCACACTCTCCTTAATTTTAGAAGGTTTAATTTTTGATTTTTTTCAATTTTATTGTTTATGTTTGGCCCATTCATAAATGTAATACCTAACTTTTCCATATTTATTTATCTACTAAAATATTATCAATTATGATAAATTTATATATTTATCATCTTAAAGATTTACATAAGATATATAATATATTACGTTTGGTATATTCCATATATCTCTTGTGTAACCCTAGGTCATCATATTGCTATATATATATGCATCATTCCTCTTCATATCTTTCATCTTCTTAAATTTGTGTGTATCTAGGATTTGTGTTTTCTTATAATTTTCGTGTTTTTGGGGCTTAATTTTTTTGCATTAGATTGTGTGCTTATTGATTCGTTATTTTTAATTTCGTCGTGCAGATTTTGTTGTTCCTCTACGATGATGTCAAGTCATGATGATGCCAGGTCAGTAACCTTTAAAATTTCTATACCTAAATTTCATTTGCTTATATTTCTACTCAATACCCCTTTTTGTGTATTTTTATATTGTTAGATCTTTAATGGTACTTATTAGGTTTTGGTTTGGTTCTACAATCATCGGTTTACGTTTACACGTGTTGTACTTCCAAGGTTATTTATCAAGGTATGAGTTTTGTTTATCGTTGATGCATCATCCGTATATATTAAGTCAGATTAGGTTTTTTCTTCTCTGAATGTATTTTTATTTATTTATATTTTGACACTGGTATGTATGTGGGTATTTACTTTTGTTAGATGGTGTTCTTGATTGCTTCAGTTGTTCTTTTCTTTTTGTTCACATGTTTTGAATTCGCTATGAGATTCGCAAGTACGTGAGCAACAATATCCCTAATTTATTGGGTATTGTTATTTAATATTGTTAATAATATTTATTGTGTTTGAGGTTGATTTTAGTATTAGTCCATATATAACTGATGGTTTATTATTTATTATATATGTAGCTCTTGGTTTATTGAATCTGTATATTTATTCTTCTCTATCATTATTCTTCAATCCGTGATGTCTTAGTTAGTTGGGTATGCTAACATTTTATTGTTTTGGTTTGATATTTGTCTTACTTATACATGTTTTGTATTTTGTTTGCAGGATTAGATATGCACTCTTTTTAATTCGATAAGTCGATATCATAATTTCTTATATTCAAGATTTTTTTTTTGGGTTGTTTTGTAACAGAATCATGTTAGTTCGGAATATCTTTTTCACTTAATTTTCCTCATCTAAATATTTTATTTTTTGATAAGGTTTATTTTGTTGTTTACTTTTTTAACAGATTTGTTATTGGGAATTAGTTTAATATTATTTCCAAAGGTACAATTTTATGGCATCTCAAAGGAGGTGCATGGCAAGCGAGTATATTACTAATTATTCTGATATTTCTCTTTTTAATTATTTTTAGGGAGCTTATCAAGTAACCAAATGGAATGGTATGCGAGTGTCACTTTATTCATATGTGGAACGCGGGTATGCATTCTTCTTTCTCCTTTCTGTTTAATGATGATTAGCGTATCTATTCAGTATTTTTTGGTTGTCTTTAATTGATTTAATTCTAAATTGATATATCTAATAAATGGTTTAGAATTTTGATTTTTGTTTTATTCAATATATTCAAAAATAATCTTATATATTTAAATAATTTAACCGATATATTTGATATTAAATTCTAGAGAATATACTTCTCTATCTAATCTTTCGTCCAATCCAATATATATATATATATATATAAACACATTTTCTGGTCAAACGGATCATCACGTTTTTTTGTTCTTTGTTTTGCTCTCGATGATGTTTTTAGGGATCGTGTATTTTGTTTTTGTATTCCTATTCCTCTAATCAATAACTATTTTTTTGTGTGTTTGTGTGCTTCGAATGATATATACGTAGGTGGTTTTACGTCGGCAAGGTATGTTTTCGTGCTGTATATGTTTTTTCTGATTTTCACATATCCTCTTTTGAAGGTGGGTAAATAGATTTAAAAGCAACAGTTTCGTATATTTTAGTTTCCATTGTTTTTGTTTAATTTTGAGGTGTGCGGGTGTTTATAGCATGGGTTGATTTATATTTTATAGGTTTTGATCGTTGGAGCTTCAGTCGATATGGTATGTTTTCCTTCATTTGATGTGTATAATCTATTTTTGTCCTATTTGGTTTGTCTTAGATGATAAGACGCTGTGTATGGTGTTCTACGATTTCCAAAATATTGGTTAATTTTAAAAAAAATATATGGATAAACTTTAAATTATTTCATTCTTTATTTTATATGTGGTAGTTTATTTTTGGATATGTTCTATTTGATGATAATTATAGTATTTGATAATAACATGATATAATATAAAGTCGATTGCTTTATTTCAAATCTAATATCATGATATATATATGTTCTTTTCTTTGTTTTATATGTGTGTTTTAGTCCTAGCTTTCTCACCTCAAATCACTTTCACTTTTTACGTTTCTTTACATACTCTAATTCTTTTTTCTTACTTTTCGATTGGATAGTCATGCATGGACACTCTTGCGAGAAGAAGATCTACTCCTATTTTGTTGTTAAAGAGAATTTACTCCTCTTTTTGTAAGGTGTAAAGTCAAAGTGTTGGCGTTGCATCTTTGGGAATCGTCGTCTTATGTCAAGTGGGAAAAAACCATTGGTAGTCGTAGTGGATGCCGAGGTTAGTTCTATATTATTCTCGATGGAACCATGTTCAAATAATTTCATGATGTAAATAATCGTTTTGTTTATAAAAAAAATCAGGGTACGAGGATGCATGCAACGATCAATAAGGATTTGGTTAGAGAATTAACGGCCAACCCGTAATTCTTAATATCTATAAGGTTGGACTTTACAAAAGTGAATATTGAAAAAGTGATCTACCTTACAAATTTTTTTTTACTAAGACAACAATTCTCTACAAATATTTGTGAGGCATGGTGGCAAAGTTTGAAATTCTGTACAAAGCATGTTTGGTGGTTTCTCAGGCTGAAAAAGGTTTGACGATATTGATAGAAGCAATGTCATAAAGGTTTAATTAGGGTTTGTAGTATAATATGTTTGTTTTCATGTTCTGGATCAATCTTTAACTTGGTGTTGTTACTTGCACGAAGGGAACAATGCCTACCGGTTGTGTGCAATTTGGCTGATCAAGAGCATGGAGAAATCAAAAGATTAACCACTCGAAGTTTGTGACGTGGCCAGTGATCTATCAACCGAGGTGTCGGTTTGTGTCTCTAGGGAACCATAGTTCCAACTTGGGGAACCTGGTTTTCGCCTCCTTTTTTCAGTTTGAAAAATGTTGAAAAGTTCTTGCATTGGTTCTGACGTCGAAGATATATTTTCTGTTCAAATGAAAATATATATTAATTATAGGTTTTTTAGATCATAAATAATTTAGGACTATCAATAATCTCCCCTTGGACCTCTCCCGCAATTATCAAACCATCTTCAACTGCCATGGTGTTTATTTGGACTCTTCATAGAGAATGCGACAACAATACAGGCTGCAATCTGCAGATTGTAACCACCAACGTTAGTTTAAGCTGGATTACGAGGTTCGTGAACAAGTGATACAAGCAGTAAGGTCCACCAGCAATGGCCTTGCCACATTAAGTACTTCTCTGCCGCTTTGCATCAAAGATTACCAATGCGTGAGAGAGTAGTTCTTCAGCCCATAGCAGGGTTTCTCATCTGAAAAAGTGAGACTATACAGACTAGGATTCACACTAGCTATAGTTGATTACTGAAATGGTAGTTTTGTTTCCTTTTTGGTTCGTGTATTGTGTGAGAAATTACATGTTCTCTTCTTCTTTCTATCCTGTGTAAGATGTACTTCAGGGGTTTATAAGTGGAAGGCACAAGAAAGTATTACAGACAACATAGAGAATTTTAAAATTTTAAAGTTGTTGAAAGGCATATGAACCAACGGTTCCAGAAGATAAGGTTGGACCAAGACTAGAAAAAACAATAGGCACAAGAGCATGGCACCATGAACGATGTAGAACATATAGAAGCATCCACTATAAAACAAAAGAATCCATGTAAGTAAAAATGATGACGGAAGTTAGAGTCATTGGTAGATGTGCAAACATTTCCTATCATACCATATTCAGTTATTAACAACGGTTTCTTCTTATGATAGATCAAAGCATTTAGTTATAATTTTTGAAGTTTAAAAACCAAGCACCGTTTAACCGTTTTCAAGTCGTGATTCAATGTCAAACGAAGCATGCCAAGAGCAACACATCAACAATATTATATTGTATATATAAGTTGATTGAAATGTAATAGTAACCAAGAAATACTATTTGATGCTAACTGAAAACAGTTTGTATATATTGGATTGCGTATTTTGCTTGAAACATGGTAGTAGCCGAGAAATACTATTTGAGATTAACCAAGAAATAATTTGCATATATTTTTTTCCAAAACTCATTATGTATCTAAATCCAAAATACGGCATATCGTTGACTTGGACAATTGCGGTTTTTAATTCAAAGTACCAAAATTGACAGAATTACCCACAACTAACTGGATTTTTTTTACTAAAAGCCAAAATCGAATCAACACTTTAGTTTTATTCTGTAAAATTACATACGAACTGAATTATATTTAGATTGCACTGAATCTTTAAAAGATATTCCGGTATTTAAATTGAATCAAATCGTAGAAAATAAAATAAATTGACAAAGTTAGTCAAATCAATCATTTTAAACCATAGATTATGTACATCTATGAGGGTTTAAACTCACATGTTTATATTTAATCAAAAGGTGAGCATATACAACCACCAAATTGCGATATTTTCTCTCATCGAATAGGTCTAGCATGTACGTCAAGAGTTCACGAGAATAAAACAAAACTTCCGAATAGAATTCCTAGGATTTGTACTTTGATCAATCAAAACATTCAACATCCTCTCAAGGCCTGTTTCATTTCCATCGATCAAAGGGCCCGAGGAAACTAAATCATTAAAAAAAAATATGTGTTAGTTAATTATAGTTATGTTTATGTTTTTTTTATGTAGGCCGAGGCCAAGAGTCATGCAGAACTTCCAAAAGTTACGACCAGCTATCCCTTGAAATTGATAATCAAATTCAACTACTGAAAATTGAGTACAGGCGACATTCAAGGAGTAACAACAAAAAATAGGTTCATTGATAACTCTCTCAACCCCTTTATATAGGTTAATCTCGATGTTACTGTAACATACAACATGTTATCGTCCGTTTTTCATTAAGGGTTACTTCGAGATTGTAACACCCATGTTAAAATAACCTATTCTTATGAAGCTCATTCTCCAGGCATTTATTTACTCCACTTGGCGTGACAGATAGACTGGGATATTCGCCGCAAACTCGATACCTTCAACAACCAGGACTGCATCGTCTACTCTCGATTCCACCACGCAAAACAAGCTTATATTCTCTTTGAATTGTATTTGGTTGTATTAGATTAGCTTTTGATTAATCTATTTTGGGTATTTTCTTCTTTTTATAAAAGATAGATTAAATTGTACTAATTAGAAATGATATGAATCTTCACATATAACCAAAAAAAAATAACAACGAGGAGAAAACCACATTTGATTGATATGTGAAATGTGAAATTGATTAATAGAACTATTTCATATATTTGACTTCAATTTAGTTTATTTTTGTTAATTCGATTATTATATTATAGAACTTAATATTTTGATTTGGTTTTGTGTTTAAGTGTGGCAATAAGGAGAAAATTGGTGTTGGCTGTAATCATTTGGTTTTGGCACGGGTTTGCATCAGATGGATATTATTGAGAAGTGGTGGGTTCAAATTTGTAATCGGTAGGAGAAGGAATTGGATTATCGATTATATGTGTTGTATCAAAATTAACCGAACTAACTTCATTATCGAATTGGACTGACCAAAATTATCCACAATTAACCGAGATTTTTGGCTAAAAACCTAATCGAATAAACTTTAGTTTTTTGGCAACATACATATCAATCGACGAGTTTAGTCAAATCGATTATTTAAATCATTCAACATTTTACATACAGTTGCAAGGGTTTATGGCTACCACATTAGGGTTTAATGTCCCTTCAAATTGGCGATTTAAGTCCACTCGATTTTTTAAATGATTCAATATTTTACATACAGTTGCGAGGGTTTAAACTACAAGATTAGGGTTTTCTAATTATATTTTAGGAGTCGGAGTTAAGCTTGGTAGCAAGTCTCTCGATTCTCAATGGTCTACAAACTTGATTGGGAAGAGGTTACATGATATGTGTTAGGTTGGTCAGAGTAGATCAACATATAAATGATGATGGTTCCCAGGGGTGTTTCTTTTCCCCTTACACATATTTTTCCAATTAGAATATGACATGAAAAGATGATAGTTCCACTTGAGCTAGAGAAGGATCAGAAAATAAATGAAGTTTGTGAAAAGCAACAACAAAAATTACAGGGATAGGCATTCAGTATTTGATAAAACCTCTTACTCGAAAATTTTATAGTAAATGACTCAATGGTGGGTTTTGTATTGAAGAATAAGTTTTAATAAACCATTAGGTTTTAAATTAGTTAGTGATTACATAATTTTTCATTAACAAGTTTGATTGTAGATTTTTTTTATAAATGGTATCCAATTTTTGGGTTTTTGATTTAGGTTTAGGTCTTATGCAACTGGCCATTCACTCATGCCATGTTGTGTGGTTTTGTATTCACAACTAATCAATGCGAGTTCGGAGAAGTGTCTTTATCTGATTCTATAGGGGCAACCAATCTTTGACGAACTTATTAAAGCTGAATTTGCTAAATTAAAGGAGCACCAATCCAACACCACAACAACTTGGTGCAGTCTTAATATGATTGGAATATCCATCTTTGAATTTTGTTACTTTCATTGTTTTTCTTTTTGTTTGATTGTTTCTAATAATCAGATGTTTTAATTTTGTGACTTATGTTATAGTATTTTTGTTACAAGAGCATCTTCATTTAAGTCTTTCTTAATGGAAGGATCTTTATTTCAATGATATTGCTTCAATACCATACATAATCAAAGTTGTTAATCATAATGTTGTAAAACTACTAAAACCGCCCTTTATAATCGCCTTTTTAGTTATATGGAGATTATTTTGAAATACTTTATGATTTGTGAGACAATATATATAAATCTTTAAAAACCCGTCAGCGTTGTTATGAATTTTTTTTTATAAAACAGTTTAAAGGTGTGTTTCGAGGTAAGATTATGTCAGTATGAGATTGTTTACTAAAACAGAGTTATAATTGGTCATGTTGTAGTTTCGATTATGTAACCTAATCGAAGTTGTTACTCATAATGCATAATGGTGTGTGTTGAATTTAAGTTTGAAGCATGTTATGAAACTATTTTATGGTTTCTAAGATTTTATTTTAGTATCTTCTAACCTCTTCTATTCAAGTTATGCATTGTTATGAAATTATTTTATAGTTTGTAAGATTTATTTTAATATCCTCTAAGCTCATCTATTCAAGTTATGTATTGTTATGAATTTTATTTTTTCTAAACTATATTCCCGCGTAGGGCGCGGGTACCGCCCTAGTATATAGAAATAAACTATTAGGCTCCATGTATATGTCAAAGTTGTCGTGGGAAAATTAATAGTATTTTCTTTTTTGTATTTTGCTAAAAAATTTGTGCATATATATTTAAAGACAATTGTTTTTGAGCAAAGTAAACACTTTAGAGTTTTGTGAAAGAATTAACCTGAACCAAAATAACAAACTAAGCCCAGTAACTTACTGAAGCCCACAAAAACACCAACATGATTCATTAAAAAACTTACCTACCTAGATAAAGTATGATGATGATGATGTGTTCCTCCAATTAGTATCATCAAAATACATAAACTTTTACTCTTTTTATTCTTTGTTTATAAGATTTTTAAGAACATAATTGTTTAAGAAAAAATAGTTTTCCATTAAGAATTGAAATATTTATGGTTTCTTAATTAGATAATGTAGATTTATCGAAATGAAAACGGGAAAAAGGTCATTTAAAGCCTGAACTTTCAAAATTAAGCCAATTAAAGCACCAACTTGTAAGTGAACAATTTAAATCATAAACTTTGTGTTGACTTTTATTTTAAATCATGAACTTTTGTTGACTATACATATTTAGGCATTACGTTAAACTCACTAACAGAACTAAAAACAGCGTTAATGATCCGTTTAATGTATCGGTTATACTAAACGGTGTCGTTTCTCCTTTCTCCTCAAAAACAAGAATCAAATAAGAGAAACCCTAATTTTCTAAATTCACAAATTCGAAGCTCAAACTAAGTTGTGATTCGTGTCTTTATTCTGGTTCATTTTGTTGTATGCTACTCTGCCTAGCTACCTTTTAGTCTGCTTTTTGATTTTCGGTTTAGTACTTTGGTTGACGAATTGATCACTTTTTCTTACCATCCCTTTGAATGTTTTACTTGAATGAGATTACCATCCCATTAGGTTAGTTACAGGTGTGGAGAATATGAGGAGATTATGATTTTGTTTTGTTGGAATGGTGAAGTAGTCTACTAGTTTGAGCATGAAGTGGACTATTGTTGGAACGTATATTACCTGAACAAAGCTTCATTTCATTAAAGAAGAACAATGTCACGGACAGAACAGAAACCAAATACACGCACACAACCGAAACGAAAGACACTGACCAATAGGACAAACCAAACACACACACAAACGTGCTAGTAACCAAGAACATTTTTTTGTTCGTTTGCAGGTACGCAATGACAATGACCATCCAACAAAGGCACACAACACAATTTGATCATCAACTTGCAATTTCAGACTCCCCCTTTGCTCCACATCACATCTTCCTTCCATCCTAGCTTTTAACTCTTCAAAGAGTTCTAATTTTGGTTAAGCATCACAATGGCATCCTCCACCCATTTAAACAAATGATCATAATGCAAAGAAAAAAAGAAACACCAGATTTGATCATATGAGTATAATAAGAAGAAGAGGAAGACATCGATGAATCAATGGAGGAGATGAAGAGAGATGAATTTGGGGATTTAGAAATTTAGGTTTTTCTGATCTTATTCGTGCTTTTGTGGAGAAAGAAGCAACGACGTCGTTTACTATAATTGGGTCATTAAACGGATCATTAACGCTGTTTTTTAGCTCTGTTAGTGGGTTTAACGTCATGCCCAATTCTGCCTAGTCAATAGAAGTTCATGATTTTAAATAAAAGTCAACACAAAGTTTATGATTTAAATTGTTCACACAGAAGTTGATGCTTTAAAAGGCTTAAATTTGAAAGTTCGGGCTTTAATTGACCTTTTTCCCAAATGAAAACGCAATTTCTGCGCGAGGGTATTTCCGTCTTTTCGTTGAGTTTTGAATTTTGAAATATCTTTGTTTACCAAGTTTTGAAATGGGCATTTCCGTCTTTTTCGTTGAGTAACAAACATAGAGAAACCAAAACATTCTTGAAGACGCAGAGCTTGAAGAAGAAATGAAGGCAGCAGGAGAGAAGAAGATGAGTCTAGAAGAATACGTTGAGTTCTTCGTCTCTAAGAACTTCATCGCTTTCACCATCTCTTACCTCAATCAGGTTTATCTCAATCCATCGATTATCCTTTACTCAATACAACCTCCGATTCTCTTCTCTTCAATCTCTAATCGTCGATTTTTGTTTCTTCCTCTATAGATTCTTCATATGCACGGTTACCGAAAGCTCCACAAATCTCAGAAGGTAACAACAATCACCGATTCATCTCCCAAATTCCTTGTTGAATCCGTACACTCAAGAATCAGCTTCCGATTTTGCGAGTTTTTGGTTTTTGAATCCGTAGAAATCGAGAAACAGCTCTCGATTTTGCCATCTCTCTGGAATTTTTGTGGTTTCTCATCTCTTAAATTCCTTGTTGAATCCCTAGAAATCCAGAAACAGCTTCCGATTTTGCGATTTGTGTGTGTTCTGATCTCTTGAATTTCTGATTGAATCGAGCGGAAATGTGTAACAATATTGACTGCGATCTTTGGGTTTCTCATAGTATTGATCGATTTCGGATTGTTGTGTTACCAGAAAGTTGTAGGTGAAGCAGTAGATGCACTGGATCTACTAGATCTATCTCGCTCAACACTGAAACAAACCGGAATCTCTTCATCATCAGCATCGGCTTCGCTAACTCTAGACGAAGTGGTAGTCGATATCGAAGCTCTGAAATGGCAGGAGTGTTGTCTAACTTCACTTCAGATCATCAATTCCGATCAAGTTACTTCATCTGTGACCAAACCGACGAAAAATAAGAGATCGTACAAGAGGAAGAAAGTGACTATGATGAAGAAATCTCTCAAGTTTGGCCATGAGTATGACGATGATGATGATGATGATTATGATGATGAGACCAAAAAGAAGATGAAGAAAACGAAGAAGAAGAAGAGTATCAAATCTGTGAATGAAGCAGCAGCGAAATCTTCCTCTTGCGTCGTTACTATTCCATGACGAATTTCCCATTAAGGTTTTACGAGTCAATAATCTTCTCACTTTGCATCAGATCTATGATAGATTTGGATTGCTGAATTTTAGATCCATTTGGGTTTGGTTTTATAACATTACATTCAAATATACAATAGCAGACATATCATAAGAGAGTAACACACTAAAACATAGTAACAAAATGCTACTCTTAGACAGATTACAATAATTGCTTTGTATGGAAATTGTAGTGGCTATACATTTTCAAATTGTTCAGGTTATTGCTTCGGTTGAACCAATGAATTAACCGTATTTTGTTATCTAATTTTCTCTAAACCGACTTGTACCGAATTACACCAAATCTAATCGAAACTATATTCAAAACTAGATTAGGACCCGCATAATATGCGGGTATTAGATATTAAAATTGATAATGAATATAGTTATAACCCGTATAACTATATTCTAAATTAAAACCCGTTAAATTATATTCTAAATTGATATCCGTATAATTATCAAATTATTTTTTGCCGGTTGCATAAATAATCTTTTCCAATTGCATAAATAATTTTTACATATTATATCATTTTACTTCAAGGTTATAAATCGCTTGATTAAGATAATAAAAGAAATTGATGACATATTAAAATTGGAAACTGTCTTGATGTATTATTTAAAATTATAGATTTTTGTTTTCCAATTTAAAATATAATAGTATACCTTTTTATTTGAATAGCAACATTTTGTTATTTGAACATACTGACAATTATACTATATTTTTTTTTAAGGTTCATTTCCTTTTTTCTAATTGCATTGTCTGCTTTTTTTTTTTAATTAGTATGAAATCTATTTGCATTTGTTTATTTGACCATGATGATAACTATATTTTTTTATTTTTTTTCATCACTAGCTTGAATAACCGGGCCGTGGTAAGTTATTTTATTATCTTGATGACAAAAAAAAAGATAATTATATTTTTTTTTGATACTTATTGTTTTTTCCAATTGCATTGACTAATTTTTAAAAAAAATGTTATGCAGTTTTTTTGCGTTACTTTTTATTATGGCTATAAACTTTTTTCCTTTAATTCCGTTTCTTTTGACTTTATATTTTTTTATTTTCTTTTGATTTATTATTGTTTTTAAAATTAGACTACAATTTGATTTAAAAGGTATATAATATAGATTACAAATTTTTTTTTATTGACACATGTCACAATTTAAACTAATAATGACACATGTCGTAATCTCGTGAGTTATAATTTGGTGCGCATCCAACTTTATATAATAAGATTATAAATCTTATATTACGGTTTCCATTTCTAAAATTTAAAATTACTATTTCTTCTTATTTTTTGTTTATTAGTTTCTTTCCAATTTTTTTAAATCAATAAGTTTTCCTTTTTTAATATAGGAAAATTTATAATAAGTTATTAACACATGTCATAATCTTGATTAGCAATAACACGTGGCAAGATCTCGTGAATTACAATTTTGAGAATCTCTCCTTTATATAATAAAAGATCCTAAATTATATTAACCAAAGTTATCCGAATTTGCCTGATTTAAACCAAAATACCGGAAACTTCAGTTAATTGCGGTCCAAAACTTGATACCCAAACAAAACCTATAATTTATTTCGGTTCAATCAGCGCTTTGAAACATAAAACTTGATTCCCTCTTAAAATTGATCAGGTGATTGTGTCGGTCGAACCAATGAGTTAACCGTATTTTATTTTCTATTTTTTCCTAAACCAACGTGTACCGAATTATACCAAGTCTGATCAAAAATATATTAAAAAATTTAAATTGAATTAACCAAAATAACCGAAATTATCCGAGTTTGCCCGATTTTAACCGAATTTAAACCAAAGTACCAAAAACTTCAGTTAACTACGGTACAAAAATTGGTACCCGAACCAAACCAATAAATTAATTCGGTTATTAAAATTTTCTAGCGAGATGCCGGTAAATTCAACACGTAAGGAAAATAGATTACGAAATAGGCATAGACGTTCACATCTTAAGTAATCATAAAAGGCATGAAATAAGAAGAAAAGTATCAGGAAATGCTGTTAGAACAAACTCAAGCATTAAAATAGCGAACTTAATACATGTTACCTCAAGACTATTTGACGCGATGGTTAAATATTTGACACGAGATCTCGATGAAAAAATTACGAATCAAAGTTCTCTTTGGTAGATCATTTGGATCAAAAAAAAATTCGCAACTCAAGTTAAACAAAGTATCGATACACGTCTCTACAAGAGAATTTGAATTCCTTAGTATGAAATTTGCAATACGGTAATCAGTAAGCTTCATATACTCAAGCCTAGGAGCATCATTCACAACGCCTAGGAGTTGATCAAGAAGATATTCATTTGTTGGAGCAAAAATTGCTCTGTCTTGGTAGAATATTGGACCATCTTTTTCATGCAATACCAAGGTCTCCGTAAACATTTGTACTTATTGACTCGATGTAATAATTGCAATATGTAATTTGAAATTCTTCGGGAGTATTAATCAGAACATCACCATCATTAGGCTTCGCAATCTTACCATCTCACACCTTAAGAATCCATTCACAAATCTCTTTAATTTCAGTATAATTTTTGACACTCAAACCACTATTTAATAAACGCATGTTTTTTGTCAGCTTAAGAACTTTACAATATAAATAAGAGGAACTGAGGGAAGACATAGCAAAATGCTTATTATCCACAGTGCCAATAATATCAGATAAGCATCTATCTAACGATTCAGAACAATATTTACTCATCATATGCGCTTTATCCGATATTAGGGGTGGACATAAAAACCCATAACCGAATAACCGAACCAAACCGAACCGATGTTATGGGTTTCGGTTAGGTCCATAACCTACATACACTACCCATTGGTCATCTTGAATATTAGTCCATCGGTATCGGTTCGGTTTCGGTTATAACCCATAACCGAAATCAAAACCGAAACATTATATATATTAGCCACATTTAATCTCAACATTATAAACATTAGACCAACCATATTTAGAAACGACATCACTAGAATGTCAAATCGACTTTGGTTTCACTTTAATTTGATATATTTGTCATGTTTCAGTTTCACTTTGGTTTGATAGTATTAAACTATGTTTCAATTTCATAAATAAAGATATCTTAATTTTACTTAAATATGTTGACATCTTCGGTGAAACTTTAAATATGGTGAATGTGTTCGTAATATTTTGGTTTCGGTTTCGGTTTGAGGTAATACCCATAACCAAACCAAACCAAATATATTTCGGTTATTATATGGAGTTCGTTATTATCAAACCGAACCAAAACCGAAATATACCGGACCGAAACTAGTATGATACCTATATGAGTCCCTTTTCCCTAAAACCGAAAAACTGAAAAACCGAAAAACCGAACCGAAACCGAACCATAACCGCCTACGCCCACCCCTATCACATATTATAAGGGATACTTCATTTACCAAATTAGATAGGTATGATCCAAACTTCATATGACAGTGGTAGTCTCATTAACATTTATTAGGATCCCATACTTAAAGGGAGTTGTCTTTCTTCTAGATAATAAAAGAGAAGCAATGCCGCTAGATGTAACTTTCAAAAACAATATCTCCTCTGAATCTAATTGCCGAAAAAAGTAATGACCAAAGAAATGTTTTGTCTATTCTTCTAAAAGGTAGAAAAAAACACAAACATTCCTCATTTATTATGTATCATCATAAACTAATTTTTACTCATCGGTCATCGTCTTAAAGACCATGTTGTATGTTTTAGATAGTCTAAATATTTGTATATGCTATTATGATATAATCCGATCTCCTACCCTTTGATGCTCACAATAATGGTCTGAAATAGAATAATGAAATGTTTGATTAACAACGTGGATACAATTCTGCTCGTCATGTCGTACCTTACACGCACTCCACTCACTCTTTTCTTTTTCTTCTCTTTTACTTTCTCCTTCTCCACCTAAATCATCCTCTCCAATTTCTTCCATTCAAATCCAAATCCCGATTCAAATTTTGATATTTTCCTCAAAAACTCGAAACCAATGGGGGTTGATTACTACAATGTACTGAACGTGAATCCAAGCGCAAGCGAAGATGATCTCAAGAAATCATACCGAAGATTAGCCATGAAATGGCATCCTGACAAAAACCCTACGAGCAACAAGGAAGCAGAGGCTAAATTCAAGCAGATCTCCGAAGCTTACGACGTCTTAAGCGATCCTCATCGCCGTCAGATCTACGATCAATACGGCGAAGATGGTCTTAAGTCTTCCGATCTACCCACGGCAGGAGAGACTTCGACTCAGCAGCGGAGTTACAACGCTGGATTCCAGTACTATCCTCGAGACGCCGAAGATATTTTCGCTGAGTTTTTCGGCGCATCTGGGGAAATATTCGGCGGAGGCGGAGGCGTGAGGAGGAATTTTGAAAACGGAGGAAGTAGATTCAGAAGCGCCGATGCGGGAAGTCAGACGAGTAGGAAAGCTCCGGCGAATAGGAAAGCTCCGGCGATTGAAAGCAAATTGGCTTGTACTCTTGAGGAACTGTACAAAGGTGGAAGGAGGAAGATGCGTATCTCTCGCGTTGTTCCCGATGGTCTTGGGTTAGTCTAACTCTCAAATCACAATCAATAGTTCTTTGATCTGGGAATCGTGTTTGATCTTGATGAGTTTCTTGATGATACGTTTGTTTATGCATAACTTAGTTGCATTAGATTTAGATTGTGTTAATTTCTAGTAATGGTTTGATTGTAGAAAGCCAAAGCCAGTGGAAGAGATATTGAAGATAGACATAACACCAGGATGGAAGAAAGGAACAAAGATAACATTTCCTGAGAAAGGAAACCAAGAACCAGGCGTGACTCCGGCAGATCTCATCTTTGTTATCGATGAGAAACCGCATTCGGTTTACAAAAGAGACGGAAACGATCTGATTGTAGACAAGAAAGTTTCGCTTTTGGAGGCTTTAACGGGGCTTACTATTAGCTTAACAACACTAGACGGGAGGAATCTGACTATCCCCGTTTTAGATATCGTTAAACCGGGTCAGGAGATTGTTATCCCGAACGAAGGAATGCCGATTTCTAAAGAAGTTTCTAAAAGAGGAGATCTTAGAATCAACTTTGACATCTCTTTCCCTTCGAGGCTAACATCGGAACAAAAGACAGATCTCAAGAGAGTTCTTGGTTGATTGAGCTATTAGTTTCAAGTAAGGTTCTGAATTCGAGAAAAATGTACATATACAATGTTGTACAAACCCACTCGGAAATAAGAGTCCAAGAGGGAAACATATCGGCTCTTTTTTCGGACTCTGATTCTGTAAGTTATAAATGTAACTTTGGACTTGTAACTAGCCATTCGAAAAATATTCTGTCACTTTTGGTTTTTACGATCAACTATATTCACATATGTACTTCGAAAAGAGACTCTTTTGATGATATGTTTTAAATTTATAAATGTGACTACAAGTCTTTTAAGATAACAGTATTTTGTTGCTAAAAAGATTTTGTTAATGGTTTCCATGTCGAAACAGAAACTAACTAAATCCTAAGTCATGTCTCAAGAGTGTCCAAAGCGACATATTTATGCATTATATTTGTGGAAAAAACAAACCAAAAACTTCAACCTCGAAATAATCAAAACACACTAAAAAATACAATCTTTTGTTTTCAAAGGAAAAATAATCTTCAACTCTATGTTTTTCAATCTTGTTCATTAGGTTTAGCTCCAACAACCCTATCAATCTCTTCAAAAATAAACAAAAGCTGGAAGTGTATTAGCTTTATGTGTCCCATGCCAGCCACATCCTGCAATACAATATCAAATATCATTAGTCTTCGGTGACAATAAAACCGTAAATGATTATTCTTCAAATAACAGAATAGAGAATAATTAGTTTAATACCATTAGTCTATCCACATCAAAGTTGTACCTAAAACAGAAGAAACAGAAAGGAGTATAAGACTATGTACCAATGATAATAAGATCATATTTTACAAAATCATATTTCACCAATTTGACTGTCAATTTAAGACTGGGTACAAATTTTGCACATCTTGAAGTTCCTTGTCACTGTCCCAAAATATAGTTTGGTCAACTAGGTTGATTCAACCTAAAATGATGTTTATATGGGATTAGTACTATATGTTATACATTACGCTTTTCTCTTTTATCTCAATCTATATGACTCATCACAGTTATAACCTCCACAAACCAAAATCAACAGTCTACATAACTCTTGACTACTCTAAAGTTACAAAAAGGTTACAACAAAAACACGGATTTTTAGAAACACAACAAATAAATTTTATCATTTTATTATTATTTTAATATCATGATTTATGCAAATGTAAATTCCTAGTTCTCTCTCGTATCTCTCTCGTACATGTACAAGTAAAAGCACCTTTTGTCTTCTGAAAAACCTTCATCATCATATCTCCGAGGCATTGGCATTGTCATCTTCCAAAAGTAGTTTGAACATTGAAAAGTTTCGTGACGATTCTTTGGGAAGTGGACAACAATATGTCTACGAGTATCTACAATTGTTGTGGAATAGGTTAAAATCTTGTTCTCTAGATGAGCATGAATCTATTGTGGACAAAACATTTGGTGGAAGTTCAATGACTATGGTAAGAGTCATTTCAAATGAAATATATCATGATGTTCTAGGTTTTTTCCTTAACAAATGTAATCTTATGTTTCTTTTTCAGTTGCATTGCGTGTGCAATAACATTAATGATACATTGAAGCTTGCTTGGGATTGAGTCTCCCGGTTGCTAATTCTCTTGTAGTTCTCTGGTTTCGTACACCACTTATGTCTTTGTGTGAAGTTTATAAGAATTCAACAAGAGAAATGATAACCAAGTTTAATGAGTTGCCCGTAGTTACCGTCATTCATTAAAGAGATTTAAAAACAATTTGAATAAGATCTCACATCATATTGATTTTAGTTCAAGCCTAGAATTTTCTCCTTATGTGATCAACAAAGATCATCCTTCCACATCCGAGCTTTTTGGGGTGATTGTACATACGGGTTTAAAGCTAGATTCAAGACATTATTTCTCTTATATAAAATCAGGTGAAAGTTGGTATGAATTCAACGATGAAGAGGTTACATTAGTCAAGGAAGAAGTAGTTATATCAAGTGAAGTTTATGTGTTATTCTACCAAAGACGTGTGTTGAAATAAAAACAATTATCATATTCTATCAAGATAACTTTACCAAATCACATAAGTGCAAAATCTGGCCAATTACCAAATCAAGACAAAGACCATGATCCCGAGGAAGATCTTGTGAGAGTGGATTGACTAATTAAGGGGGGCTTATTCATTGTTGGATTTATGTAGATTTTTAAAATTTTAAGATTCCATTGTTATTAGTTAATAGATTCTTAAATTCTAAATCAAATACATTGTTATTCATTTGAGGATTTTTACATTCCTTTTGAAATCCATTGTTATTCAAAAAATCTATGTTTTGTTGATTTTCTAAATCAATTAAAATCCATTGTTATTGGGAGATGAAATCTCTATAGTTTTACTCATACAACATGATTTTCAAAATACTAGAGATATACATGATATTATTGAAATCCATGTTAAAAAAAACACACACACAACATCAACAAAAAAACCCAACGATCAAAACAACATTTTTTTATATCTAATCATAACAAAAACCAGAATTTATAAAAGAGACAATCATAACAAAAACCATGAGAATAATTTTTAAGAATCTATAAGAATTGATAAAATCTCACAACTTTTAAAATCCATAAGTTCTACATAATCCATCAACGAATAAGAACCCCTAAAACTTTTCTAATTATCGCCACAATAGTTTCAAATTACTATGCTTTTCTTTTCTTCTTTTTTTATAGATTTTTCGTCATTGTTCTTTGTTTCCAATATGTCAATTATTTTGCCAATCATCACAATTCTTAATCTTTATTTCTTTTAACCTATCAAATGATGAAGACTTATTTTGTTAGAGAAAGTGATTAAACCTGTGAAAAAGGTAGTAAAACATTTCTATGTATATTGGAACCCAAAAAAAAAACTTAAAATATCTTATATTTTTGGAAGAGATGAAGTATAAGTTACTTGCGGTCACTAACGCAAGCAAACAACTAACCAAACAAGACATTAACATTTACATTCATGAACATATTACACAAGAATTCTAAAATGATCTTTTCCGCATACATATTACACAAGAAATTATAGTGGTGGAATTAAAATGATTTAAAATCACAATATAGGCCTATAATACTTTTATGAAGCCCAATTATAACTCATAACAAGTAAATCCAAATTGGCTTACCATGGTCAAAAACAAACTTAAATTGTTAAAAAACAAGCGAGTTTAAATGACATCTCCAAGCACAAGCAACAATCATCGATGTTTCAAAATCCAAAACCCAAGAAAACCTCAAGCAAATCCATGTCTCTCTCACCACATGTTTCCTCTTAGTAAACTTCTTCTCCTATCTTCAACCAAATCCCAAATCCTTCAGTTTTCCTCTACAACACTTTAATCTTCTCAATCGTCTCCAATCACAGTTCCACTCTTGAAGAACAATTTGACTCTCAATGAGTTGATTGGAACTTCTCTTGTCGATCTCTACTCAAAATGCGGAAGTTTAAATCTATCGCCCTCTTAGTGGAACCGCAGAAGAATATGGTCAAGTAAGTTCTTGAATCGAAAGTCAGTTAGGTATACCTAAAAAATATGTACTTTGATTCGGTAATATATGCAACTCTGGGCATTTAACAAGCCATTCCAAAATCTTATTTAACTTTTGATTTTTTCCATTTACTATATTCACTTATACTTTGAAAGGGGACTCTTTTGAAGGTATGTTCTAAAGTTTATGAATGTGACTACAAGTCTATAACTTAAGAGAACAATATTCCTGTCGAAAACACAAACTAATATATCCTAAGTAATGTCTCAAAAGTGTCCAAACATTTCTGACATTTTTATTCATATTCTTGAGAAAACAACAAACCAAAAACTCAACTTTGAAACAATCAAAACACATTCAATTACAATTTTTTTTTGTTTTTGAAGGAAATGTAACATCCTAAACTCTATGTTTTTCAATCTTGTTCACGAGCTCATCAGGTTTAGCCCCAACAACTCGATCAACCTCTTCTCCTCTCTTAACAAAAACAAAAGCTGGAAGTGTATTAGCTTTGTAGGTCTCAGCCACATCCTGCAATACAATACCAAATAACTTAGTCTTGTGACTTATATTGATGGTCTCGGTTAGAATAAAATTATAAATAATTATTCTTCATGTAAAAGGTAGGAGAATAAATACCATTAGTCTATCCACATCAACCCTAGCAAATACGACTTCTGGGTACCTTGAAACTATCTCCTTAACTCTAGGTTCCATTGCTTTACAAGGTCCACACCATGCAGCTGTGAAATCAATCACTAGCTTCAAAACCACCAAATTGTTTAGACAAACCCAATTTAGTAACATGTAAACAAGATTAAAAACGGAATTAACTAAACATTGTTGATTTTCTTATAAATATATACCAGTTCTTTTGAGCCTTTCATGGAATCAAAGAGTAATCTCCATTGTCTTCTTGATTCGATTTTCACGATCAAACCATTCTTACTTTCCATTGATGAAGGAACATCATACACAGATGAAATATTGGAACCCATTCTCTTACTGTTGAGTGTATTGTGTATATATAGAAATGACTTTCACTTAGATGCTTGTGGCTAATATGAAAAGGAGAGAGAGGTAGAGGAGCTTTATATAGAGTTTAGTCGGAGATGTTAATTCATTATAATTAAAAAAAAAATGAATGGCAATGGAATACGATTCAATTTGCAATCCTTCTCTAGCCGTTAATTTTTGCTTTTTTTTAAAATATGGCGTTTAGCCCAATTTATATTTCTTTGTTTTTCTTTAGTTCCGACTAGTTGTTCAAGATTCTCCAATCTCCACTACATAAAAGTACGGAAAAAGTTGTATATTAGTTATTACCACCTCTTTGACGTAAATCAGTAAACGGGCTCTACTTATCTTGCTAATTATTTTGTTTAATTTATTTTTTGGCGATGTAAGCATTATTTTATATTTGATGTAAACAATATCGTATATTTCGGTTACTCATCTTGTCTTGCTATTAGTACGTAACCCCAAACTAGAAAGACAACATGAATAACTTACGTAGCTCAATGTAATGTTGTTTGGTGTGGAAGAATAAGGAGCTGTCATCAACTCTTCCCTCAATGCTTTTTCTTATTCCGTTTTGGGACCTTAAGAAACATTCCCATAATGCTTCTTCTTATTCCATTTTGGTATCTTCAGAAACGTACTAAATAGGAATAATAGGTGAAAATGATGTTGAAAATTATGATATATTCGATCTTTAACATCTTTCCTAAAAACATTCACGCCATCCTATTGTACTCAAAATTATTCTAGTTCTCAAGAAACTAGGAATAGATTGGAGTATTTAGGTCTCGGTTAGAAAATAATACTTCCACATTTCTAGTTCTATTCCATTTTTACCTATCATGGAGTTCGAAAGAAAATATAACAACATTGGCTAGCGGGTTCTTATTGAAAACATATCAACTTAAAATCGAACCTATTTGCAACTGGTTTTAAAGTATTTTCTAGAGTTTTTATTTTAACTAGATGAATGAATAATATTCGGCATTACGATAATACTCCATCTGTATTTAAAAGAATGAGGTTCTAGATTCTTTTCTTGTATTTGAAAGATTGTTTTTCTACCTTTTTAATGCTATTTTAGTTTTACGAAGTCCATTAATTTTTTTTCCTGCTGTGCCATTGGATATAATTATTGGGAAACAAAAAAAGTAACTGAAAAAGAAATAGTACACACAAATAGTTATTGTATCTTAATATGTGTAAAAAACTTAAAACATCAAAGAGAGTATAAAATAAAAATATATTGATTGGTTAGACAAAAATTACCACACGTACTTACATGAATCTCTTAATGCAATGTTTAAAGATAAAAACCACAAAGCAAATCCATACTAATTCTGAAAACACCTTTTAAAAAGAGCATGTGCGACTCCTTTAGAATTCAAAACCTAACGTATCAATGTGAAAATATCGATCGTATACGCTAGCTAGCTGGAATTCACACCCACACAAAAAATAATATCTTATAGCAACAACTGATTCGAAAAATTTTACCTGCAAAAATTGGAAAAGAAAGTTGACTCAAATAACTTTTTTAGATTTTGCGTTGATTCAAACAATATTTTTTTATATTTTAATTACTGGGACTATTTTTGAATCCGTTTTACCCTTTTTTCTTTGATAACAAAAAACGTATTTACGAAAATGCCAAAAATGAAACAGGAGACATAGGCGGAAAAAGTTCCCGCCTAAAAATAGTAAGTCTACCGCTCACCGATGGTAGACTTATTATCGATCTGGTAGACTTATTTTTTAGTCCGTAGACTTATTTGATGAGCGGTAGATTTATTTTTGAATGATAGACTTATTGTGTCACTTTGGTGGTAGATTTGTTTCCGAACGGTAGACTTATTTTTTGAGCGGTAGACTTAAATTCACCCATTGGTAGACTTATTTTTTGCGGTAGACTTATTATTCAATTGGTAGATTTATTTTCATAGATTTATTTTGAACGGTAGATTTATTTTTCTTCGATGGTAGATTTTATTTTGACTGGTAGATTTGTCTTGTTTGGTGGTAGATTTTTAGTCATAGCAGCGGTAGATTTATAATTATGGATAGTGACGGTAGACTTATTTTAGTAGCGAAAGAGTTATTGTTAGCGGTAGACTTATTTATGGCGGTGGTAGATTTATTTTATGTATAGGTGTGGTAGACTTATTGTAGTAGTGGTAGATTTATAATGAGCGGTAGACTTATTCAGTATTTTCCGTCAACGAAACCAACCTTTGACTGGTAGACTTATTTTTTTAGGAGCAACTGTGGTAGACTTATGCGTTTGTAGCGATTGCAATGGTAGATTTGTTTTTACTAGGTCGAGTGATGGTAGACTTTTTTTCACATTAGACATTTGGTAGACTTATTGTGATAGCGGTAGACTTATAGTCCTTGGTGGTAGACTTGTTTCATGTTTAGGAAATTATAGTGGTGGTAGTAGAGTTGTTTGTAGGGAATGCAAAATATCGATTTTACCCTTAAAAATAGACAAATTTGCACAAAAAAACCTGCAACAATGGTGAAGAACTAGGGTTGCAGCCGCATAGCACGAATCCATGATTGATCTTTCTTTGTATTTAAGGTTTAGGGTTTGAACAAAAAGAGGTAAATTGGGAACAAAACAAATCATTCTTGTTTGTAGTAGTTAGAGTTTTGAGAAGAATTGATGGGTGTTTTTGGTTGACCATTGAATACAATAAATCTACCACAAAGGACTTACATGCCATATATACAGGTGAGGTTGAGGACTTGATGCTACATAAACATAAGGCCGTATAGGAGAATAAGCATGTTAAACAATACAAAGATCAACCAAATACTACCTAAATACAACAAGAAACAATGGTGTATAGACCATCTTCAAGATCTTTTGGATGTTCTTTACAATCTTCATGCGGTTACGCATTACACGTACAAAGAATACTTGTAAAGAAATTCATGGAAATTAGAACATCTTAGACTGAAACACAATCCTAACTAGCAAAAAAAGATTTCATTCATTAGCAGCTTCAGAGTCGAAAAGTCTACCATAATGTTTGTATCTCTTTGCAAAAAGTCTACCACAAAGTCAAAAAAGATTTCATTCATTAGCAGATCAAGAGTCGAAAAGTCTACCACAACGTCTGCATCTCATAGAAATAAGTCTACGACAACGTTTGCATCTCATAGAAATAAGTCTACCACAACGTCTGCATCTCATAGAAATAAGTCTACCACAACGTCTGCATCTCATAGAAATAAGTCTACCATTACGTTTATTATAAATCTACCGTAACTTATGTTTTTCCCATATAAATAAGTCTACCATAACGTCGGTATCTGGATCTGAGAAAAATTCAGATCTGGAAAAAATTCAGATCTGAGAAAAATCCATATCGGGACCAGAACGTGATTTTAAAAAACTTCAACACACCCAAACGAAACCGGTTAGAATCAAGAGATTACCTCTCTACAACGCACGAAAACGAAACCCCAACACTCGCCGTTGTTTTCTTTCGCCGGAATTTCGAAACCTATGAACGAAGAACATATTGAAGTTCATAAATCCGAACCTGTGAATGATAGAGAGGAAGAAAACTCATGATTCGTTTCAAATCTTACCGTCAAACGCAACAAATCTTGTCGTCGGAGACGAAATTGCTCGGAGTCGTCGGAGAAGAAGAAGAAGAGGTTTCGTGAAATCTGAAAATTTGTTTTCTTGGTTTTATGTTGTCATTTTTTTTTTCAAAAGGATAATTGCATTTTCGTTAATAAACGAACTTGGGGTATTTTTAATGTCTTTGTAACCTTTTTTAGCTCAAAAATTGGAGCTCAAAAATAAAAGGTTATTTGAGTAAAACTTATATCTAAAAAGGTTATTTGAGTAATTATTTCTTATGAATATTGTCCTCTCTCATGCACGAAATGATGACGGAAACGACCACAAAACAACGGCGCCGTTATATGAATTACAAGATCCCAATATATTTGATTTTGATACAAAAGGAAACGATTTTGAAAAAAGAAATGACTTCCTTTTGTGGTTCTTGTCACTTTCCCCGTCCAAAGCCATGAATTGAAAGTGCCATCAACTTGGGAGATTTGGTTTGCCTGGCGTCTTCTTTGAGCTCATCAACATCATCGTCTTCTTCCAATGCTCGTTTGCCATTGGAGAGCTTAGAGTCACATGAATCTTCTCCTTGGGGATACATGTACGGCCACTTGGATTCTAAAAGACGAGAACTTGAGAAAACCCTTGATATCAGATATGTCTGATCTTCCACCATCATGTGTTATAAATATTAGATTCAAATCACAACACAAAGAATACATAGAAACAGAGAATATATCTGAGAAAGATCTCAAAATCAACAGAACTGATTCATTTCAGATTGATCATTACCAAATCCAGATAAGAAACGAATTCAGACACAACCGATCCAACCACCAAAAAAATTGTCAGTTTTATGATAAGAACATAAACATCAAACCAAATCCCAGAAACAAAAATTGTCAGTCCAGATCCCGAATTCGAAACCCAAATTCACCCAAAAAAAAGAAAAAAATCAAACCGTAGGAATCACCGATCTCGATCTGAACATGATTCCTCGACGGAGAAGAGGAGGGGAGAAATGGAGAATCTTTAAAAGAAAATAAAAAATAATAATTAAGAAGAAGAAAGGTACTTACGGATTGGATTAACGAAAGAAGAAAAAAAAAAAGATTAGTTTCTGATTTTGTTGATCTCTTTGAAAACTCTCTGCCAATCGGAAATGAAGCTTATGTTATGACTTTTTTAAATCATTCTCTCTCTTCTGTTTATGTTTATGTTTAATTTTTAAATCTTACGTGATTCTCTTACTCTTGTTTATGTTTTGTTTTTTTTTTTTTTTATTGGTTTATATAGGTATCAAAATGTATTTAATTAATTAAGTAACTAATTTAATAACTTTTAATATCTTTCTACAAAATAGGTATGACTTTGACCTATGTTGCATGAAATCGGACACGGGTACGTGGAAGCGAAACGTTCGGAAACGCGGAAGCGATTTTTTTGAAAAAATTAGGAAGCGGGTACGTTTTGGAAGCGTGTACGTTTTGGAAGCGTAAAACTAATATATATATATATATATATATAAGTACTTTTTAACATTCAAAACTAAACCAAATTGAAAAACTTCATTTACAAATTGGATCATAAATCTAATACATAAAGTATTAAGTAACTTAACTAGAATAAACAATACCTAATACTGAAATCAAGGATTTAGACTATCATATTCATGTTGATTTTCATCTGCTCCATCAAATAAAATTGCTTCCTAACTCTGGTTTGTCGAGGGAAAGATCTTCAAACTCATATATGTTAAGAATAGTTTCATTACGTATATTATGAAATATATCATGTTCTTATATTACATATAATATGAAATATATCATGTTTTTAAAAGAATTCTTCTACAGAGATTGTGAGCGAAATCATAATCGTTCTTACTTCTTAGTAACTAGGGATGTGATGATTCATATTTTTAGGGGCTTTTCTCTCAAGTTATAAAAATATCAAATTGTTTTAAGTTTTCTAATATTTAATTTTGTCATCCAAAATGAAAAGAAGTTTCCATCGCGATTCCAAAATAGAATCAGACGCTTCCAAGGCGTTTCCAAATTAGAATCGGACGCTTCCAAAGCGCTTCCAAAATGGTAATTTTTGGAATCGCGATTCCACAACGATTCCAAGAGATTCCGATTCCGATTCCGATTCCGAAGCGTGAAACGTCATAAAATAGAGTTTCCATGCAACCTAGACTTTGACTCCAAATATGTTAGAGATAAGATTTTTATTTCTTCAGATTTGTAGTCAAAGGTGTCATACATTATTTCTAGAAAGATATTAAAAGTTATTAATTAGTTACTTTTTTTTTGTCGTCTATTAATTAGTTACTTAATTAAATACATTTTCTAAGTTTTGTTTTGTAGTGTTTTGGTAAGTAAATGTTATAAAGTTTCAGTACTCTATTACCCTGTTATATTTCTTCATCTGGTCAAATAGAAGTTAATTGATTGTACTGAAGTGTTCATGTGTACATCATAAGAATTTTAAATAACTTTTTTTATTTTTATATTTTTACCATATTCAACGTTATAGATAACAAATACACACCTACTTCTTCATTACTCTAGAAACAAAACAAAATTCAATTTTATACCCGAAAATTGTATTTATTTCCACTACAAATTACAGACTATGGTTTAAGGAATAAAATACTACTCCTTATGTATTTCCACAAAATATTATTTCTTTTACAAGGAATATAACTGCTATGGACAAAGTAAATCTAGGTTTAAGGAACACGTGCCAACGCAGATGGGAATATATTTTTGCACATAAACCATGAAATTAGTGTATTAATTAATTTGAGTACTACTATTGGTTGTTAACAAGGGGTGAAAAAAAAACCGAACCGAATTACCGAACCGAACTTGACCCGTATTACCCATTCCAAACTTGAACCCGATTCTCTAAATTACCCGAATGGGTATTATATTTCTATAATCGAAAAACCGAATCCGAATCCAAAACGAACCGACAACCGAACGGGTATCCGAAACATAAATTAAACTAAAGATATTTAGATTTAAGGTCGGATATGTTCATGTATTTTAGATAATTTTTCTAATTTTGTTTGGTTAATTCGAGTATTATGGATTATCTTCGAATAAAAATAACCAATTTATCTATGTTATAAACAATGTATTTTTAAGTATTTTAGGTAAAAATACGAAAAATATCCAGACATGAACTAAAAATTCGAATATTTTTGGGGTTTTTACAAATAACCAAAATCGACCCGAATCCGACACAAACCAAACCGAAAATGACCTAAAATTTCAAAATACCCTAATGGATATTATATTGCCCTATTATATTTGTATAACCAAAAACTCAAACCCAAAGTAACAGACCCGAAACCCAAATGGCCACCCTATAGATTACTCCATTGCTTCACTTATGGTAGGCCTAGGCAAAATATCCAGACCCGAATACCCGAACCTGTACCTGACCAAAAAAATCTGAACTTGTACCCGACCCAATATTTTACAGGTACGTGTATGGGCACAAAATTTCTAGACTCGAAAGAATCTGTACCCGATAGGATCCGGCCCAAACCCGAACATGTACCCGTATGTGTATGTCAAAATATCTTTTGTCACATTTCTAAGTAGTTTGAAGTTTGAATTTTGGTATTTTAATACGTTTTCAAGTAGTTAGAATTTTAGATTTGGTATTTCAAATGTTTTTGTGTTGTTGCTTCAAATATTTTCATATTACACGTTATTTTTTTTATAGATTTCGGAAAAACAGTTTAAAGTACAATTGAACATGAAAGAACCTAAACCCGAACCCGAACTCAAACCCGATTCGAAACCTAAAGGTTCCACTATGGGTACATAAATTCTAGACCCGACAGAACCTATACCCGAATGAACCCGATCCAAATTCGACCCAAATACCCGTTTTCCCAGCCCTAACTTACAGGGTGGGCGTTGACCATTAAACAAAAAAACTTAGAGCATGATCAATTTGAAATGAATCAGTTTTGTTGATTTTAAGATTTTTCTCAGATATATTCTATGTTTCTCTGTATTCGTTGTGTTGTGATTTGAATCTGATTTTATAACACATGATGGTGGAAGACCGGACATATCTAATATCAAGGGTTTTCTCAAGTTCTCGTCTTTCAGAATCCAAGTGGCCGTACATGTATCCCCAAGGAGAAGATTCATGTGACTCTAAGCTCTCCAATGGCAAACGAGCAATGGAAGAGGACGATGATGTTGATGAGCTCAAAGACGACACCAAGCAAACCAAATCTCTCAAATTGATGGCACTTTCAATTCATGGAGACCAAGAACAACAACAACAATCTGATTCTAACAACAATGCTGATGGTGATGCTGATGGTGATGTTTGAAATTTACTGACTTTTTCTAATATTTTTATGTCTATCGGTGATAGTGAATAAGGTTCAAACATCAAATGAATGTTGAGTTTGATTCAAACATGAGAAGGAAAAACACATGATGACAATGACAATGATCAAAATATAGATTGATACTGAAATCGTCGATGGCAATGATCAAATTAAATAAGCAAAAAAATAAACAAAAGAAGCTACTCTTTAATCTTACATAGAACATATATGATAGATTCATAGTAAGACAAGTTTCTTCAACGGAGAACTTATGACACAACCAGAATCATTACTCAAACATCAACATAACACTAAATGATTGTGACAACAAAGAATCATTTGATTTAACAAAGAACATACTCCCTCTGTTCTTTTATGTTTCATGTTTTAAAATGATTTTTTTGTTTTGTTTAGATTGATGTTTTCAATTTTCTATGTAAAATTAATTGTGATTTTGAGTTTTTAACTGTTTAAATTCTGCAGTTTGTCTTTTTATTGGTTGATTTTTTTTGGAATTGATGATAAAACATGTTTTGTTTTGAAAAAATTAAAAATTAAATGATTTCTTAATTTGTGTGTAGAAACCTTAAATATCAAACAAAAAAGAACGGAGGGAGTATGATACTAGGCATCATGCCTGACCCTGAGTATTGGGTTGCCTAAAGCCCAAAAACATTTTGATGCCCCATTATAAACACTAACAAAAAGACATACCTTAGTTTGATGTCCAGAAACTCGAACTCGGCACCAATTACCATGTTTTTCCGTGTTCTACCGCTAGGCTACAAAAAGTTTTGTAAAAGTGATGCTCTTAAAATTAATAACCTATATTGATGCCTAACGCCGGATGCGTCACCAACTTTAAGTCAGGGCCGGCCCTGCTAGGCATCTACATGATCATGGAGACAAAGAAACTCTCTAATTGAATAGATTTTTTAATTACCTGTACCACTATCTTTGATCCAACAAATGCTTCCTTTTTCTTCCAATCTCGAACGTATCTGTAACCAAATTGATTCGACAAATACCAATTTTTGAATTAAATTTATACCAACAAATAAAAACACAATCGATTCAAACATAATAAGACTCAGAAATCCCGATGTGTGCAGAGGAAGCGCTTCCAGAAATCTATCGTGTTCTTGCTCAGTCCAGTTCCTCTCGACTTTTTGATTGTGTATGGCTTCCGAATCTTCGTCGCCTAATCCTCATAATAAGACACCGTCTTGATACGTCCGGTGACCAGAGCTATCCTAAGAAAAGGACACCATAATAGTTTGATTCTTCAATTTCCCTTTTAAGTTCTTAGATCAACATTAAATCCCAAAATCAAATTTGCAGAATCAAACTAATAAAGGAGAAAAATGAAACCAAACCTTGACAATGAAATTGTAGATGAATTTGGATTTGGTTTCTTGAGATGCATCCATCGAATGCTCAGATCTAGATCGTTGTCAAAGAAAACAAAAACCGTCCTCTAGTTACCATGCGACAATCCTCAGAAAATAACACCACGTTAATTTGATTCTTCAATTTCCCTTTTAAGTTCTTAGATCAACATTAAATGTCAAAATCGATTATGCAGAATCAAACTAATAAAGAAGAAACATGAAATCAAACTTTGACGATGAATCGTAGATGGATTTGGTAAGATGCATCTATCGAATGCTCAGATCTAGATCACCGACGAAGAAAAGAGAAACCGTGCTCCTGAAACGACCCGACCCGTTTTTTTTTTTTAACATTTAAACCCTTGGTCTCGGATTAGCATTCCCATAAATGCTATCCTCAACAACCAAGCAACTCAAGAAACAATCAACAGCGGATAACACAATAATAAACCAAGTATTCCATTTCATTAAAAATACTAAACCAGTTCAACACACTTCCAATTCACTAAAACCAACAACCTAGCGGAGTTCTAAAACAGAAAGGAAACAATAACAAAATCACACAGCAACACCCAACACGAGACCCTAAATCATCTCCCTCGTCGTTGCCATGATTCCACGATCACAATTTGCCTTTACCTGCATCACATGGAAAAAAGAGATGCGTGAGTATTATCACAAATACCCAGTGAGACGGTCCTCCCATCTACGACTGCGCACACAGACGCGATGGATCCGCTCAGGAAAACATACACCAAACATTCACGCAAACACAAACAAACGGCTCAACCACAGCCCATCAGACAGCCTGTCGATCGACACTACCACTAGGTGTCGATCGACAGCCCTGCTCACACCTGTCGATCGACACACCCACGGTGCCTGTCGATCGACAGCTCAACTGGACCCTGTCGATCGACACAACCTCTAGGTGTCGATCGACAGCTCCTCGATCACCTGTCGATCGACACAACCTCTAGGTGTCGATCGACAGCTCTCGTGTGACCTTGTCGATCGACACACCCTGGGGCTGTCGATCGACATGTCGTCGCAGATTCATGGGAAATCGTTCATAATCCTCTCGGATCGATTCCTCCTCTGCGTTAACACGAAACCTGCACGCATAAACACAATCCAAACAATCCACACGCAATCCACAGACAGTTTCAACACAAACAACATCAAATCAACAATTTTAACCTACCACCAAACAACCCTAACGAATCCACCGGCCCAGAAGCCATGGTCACACACTCACCTCGAGTTAATTGGAAAGAAAACGGTAGAGCTGAGGCTAGACACGAATCCACGACAATCTCCACAAGAAATCTCCTCCAAAACTCTCAAGAACGAAACCCTAATTCTCAGAAACTCACAGGAAACACAGAACTCCTCTCAAACTCTGTCTGCTGCGTTTTTGGGACTTGGTTCGCTCAAATGCGGCCAAAAACCCTTATATACGAAGCCCTAGGGTTTACCCAAACCGGCCCGGTCCAATTGAACGACTTAAATCGAACCAGAAAACCAGGCAATTCGAGCACCTGTCGATCGACAACCACTAGGTATGTCGATCGACAGCCCTTAAGAGCCCTGTCGATCGACAGACCACAAGTGTGTCGATCGACAGCCCCTCCATTTTACCAAAAAATGGTTTACGAGCGTCACAGCTCCGGTCAGTGAGCGACAATCCTCAGAAAATGACACCATATTAGTTTGATTCTTCAATTTCCCTTTTAAGTTCTTAGATCAACATTAAATCTCAAAATCGATTTTGCAGAATCAAACTAATAAAGAAGAAACATGAAATCGAACCTTGATGATGACATCGTATATGGAGTTGGTTTGGAGATGCATCCATCGAATGCTCAGATCTAGATTGCCGACGAAGAAAAGAGAAACCGTGTTCTGATAATGAATTTCATTTATAGGCAAAAACACATAAAGCGGTCCAATAGTTTTCCGACACGTGTCCTCTTTAATACGTGTCAAGAGTCTCTTCCGCATGAAACGACTCAAAAAGAAACTTAATAAATAATTTATTTTAAAAATCTATAATTTCTTTTAATTACTTGAAACTCTCATAATCTCACCGTTAATCATGTTTTTATGTGGTAGGTTTTAAATTTTATCTCTTCAAAGAAATGGTATTTCTCCATTTTTTCTAGACAAGTAACTTTTTCACCTACATTGTCTTTTATAGGGGGGTATTTATTTCCAAAGCATAGATAATAGACGAGGCTCTATTTATAGAAAAGAAATGTGAAAATTAAAAATAACTACAACAACTTCGACGACAATATTCCGAGTTATCAGTGGACTATTCTCCATGATCAATTGATTTTGTCATATGGACCAACGATTTTTTTGAATTGGAAAGATTATCAATAAGTACTTACCCCATTTCTTATATATGGAGTAGGAGAATTATTAGAAAATTTGTTTCCGTTGATTTAAGTGATGTTTTCGTTTTTTGGATAGCAATTTTATTAGGACCGGAAAAACGGTATGAAAAGAATACAAAGTTTCAAATAAAACACCAATAGGTGTTATACAAAGAATGAGGAATAAAGTTTCAGGTTTGAGAATATTAACATACCCACCCTTCAGGTGATTAACAACATCACCATCATGACATCTCATCTTGGTGATCATATGCTTTGATATCATTAGCAGATTCTGAGTCCACGAGAGCACGAAATTCCTACCTTTTTAGGGAACCTTGAACTAAGACAAACCAAAGAAGCCAAACACGAACAACAAATATGAATGAGCAATCTCTTATAGTGTATACGGTATACCTCTCAAAACTTAAATCATGAACTTCATACTCAAGAGACGGCAATGTCGAAAGACTTGTAAACATCTCGATAGAAGCTAAAAAGAACAGAATTCGAACCAGTCTATTAAGTAGTAACAAAGAGGGAGGCAAGATCTACTTTGAAAAAGCTGAAATCCGAATGAAAATAACAAATGAACGGATCCGAAGAGAAGCTAAGGCAAGGCCATACGAAAGGGGAGAGATACTAAAAAATCAAAGCGACGACAATAAAACAACAATGAGGCTAGCAACTCAACTATCAATGGACCAACAAACTACGACTATCAACACAAAGAAAAAAATCTGACAAACAGGAAGAACAAGTGACGTTACCCACATGCTCAACAAAGCCGACATCACCACCATCTCGGAAACCTTGAGCCCATCAAGATCTGGTTTTCGCGAGCGATAAACTTTCGACAAAACCTTGCAGAAGAAAAATCAAAACAGAAACTAGAAACAAACAGTGAAGACATCGGAGCGACGTCGATGCTATGATAGCCACCCGACGTTGGTCTGAGCTGGAAAAATTGAGATTTAAAACTTTGCCTCTAACATTTTTATGTTTTTCTGATTGGTAAATAATTATTGCTTTAAAGTCAATACTTAAAGCCCAACCAATCATGCACCATGAACTGATGTTTTAGTTAGGCTCTTATTTTTGCTATACAAATACTATTTTACATTTTTAATACAAAAATATAAAGAAAAGTTCACTTTCATTTTTGTCAATAGAGTTTCTGTTTTTACGTACATACTAAGACTATCTCCAATGCTACTTGAAATTTTACATTTTCCTTAGATATGAAGATAAAAATGAAAAACTCTTCGTCAATGGTGCTTCATTTTCATCTTCAAAATGAAGAAACGAATAGTGTTGCCTTCATATATGAAGAAATACTATTCATTTCTTCATATTTTGAAGGTGAACTTTTTCTTTACAAATTGGTCCTTTAATTTTTAATATGTTTAAATTTTATCTATAATCAAAATTCGGGGTTTTATTTTATCCAATTAATTTTTTTTTTTGTATTTTCATTCTATCTAATTATTTTATAAAGTAAAATGCAATACTAAATCATATAAAATAAAAATTACAACAATAAAAAATTAAAATACATAATTAGTAGCAAAAGTAAAAATTTAAAAATATAACACAACATAAATTACGATTTAATAATGAGTTAATTAGCTTAATAATATGTTTTTGGCAAAAAATTAAGAATCTAACCGGTCGGTATAGAATTTTAGCTGAGTAGCAGGGAGAAGAAAAAGGTGGAAAAATTTGCCCGTAATTAATTTTGTAGTAATTGCTGGTAAAAAAATCTCCAAAACTCAGATGCCGTGAAAGTATCGGTGAATCTCTCAAGCAGATCTATTAATTCATTGAATTTTTTTCATTAAGGATAGAGAGCAAATTTCTTCGAGAGATTTGATGGAAAAAAAATCGAAATTAATTTTGATTGATTCAGAGTGAATCAGATTGGTGAAGGTTATTGATCTTCAATAATATCCTTGGTGTACGTCCTCTAGTTGGTATCTAAAGGACAATGCATATGGTTTGTCAATCAAAGTCGTCTGAAAGAGAAGCTCTAGAGTTGGAGGCTGACGATATCAATGGTGAAGAAGATGGAGACTAGGGTTGAGACTAGGGTTAGTGGCGGATCACGAAAGGCATAAGAGGTTCGAATAGTTGACTATATTAATTAGACTTCTATTTATGTGGTTGTAGCTAGCTATAATTTTGTTGTTGTAGTTACCTATTTATTAATGAGAAAAAAGATTATGGTTGTTGTGATGTTGGGTGAATGGTTTGTGTTGGATAGTGGTGTTTGGGATTTCAAACCAAAGCATTATGCTGACATCTAGCGATCGATTTAAAGGGCAGGTGGGTACAATGATGGAAAAGTTTCGATTTGTTCAACCAAATCTTTGTTTTTGACCTACCAATTCTCTGAGGTGACACTACAAGAAAACATCTGTTTTGTGACTCCCAAAACAGTCACAAATCCGTCGCAAAGAGGGTAAGAGTGTCGTATTTGTGACGAAAAAAAGTCGTCTCGAAATGTTCGTCGCAAATACAAAACATCGCAAAAGCGTCACACATTTGTGACGGATTTGTGACGACCTTTATAGTGTCGCAAATTTGTGACGGATTCGTGTCGTTATTTTGGTGTCGAATTTAGCGACGATAGTGACATTCCGTAGCTTTTGCGACTGATTTGGTACGCATTATTTAGTCGTAATTTTGACGAAATTGAGATGATTTTTTGAGTCGTAAATGTGAGACGGTTTTGTGACCACTTTTGTAGTGGTAAAGTTGTCTCAAATCCGTCACAAATTGTTACTACTTTCAAATGTATAAACCTGATTTTAAAGCATGTTTTGATATGATAATGAGTTTGTAAATTTGATTCAAAACATTGAAAGCATAATTAAGTACCAAAATATATACCAAAAAGCTAAGTCATTACAAAAGATTACTAAAAGATTACTAATGTATCATTTGGTCCAAAAGATTAGCTTAAGTAGTTCTAAAAGTTTTTAAAAGCATGAAAGTAAGAAAGTTAGAATGACTAAGGTGGGACTTGTTGGCTGCTGCGGCTGCTGGTTCAGTGGTGGAAGTGTCAGCCATGTGAGCTGCGATGCGCATATCAGAATTCTTCAAGTAGTTGAGAATCTTTACCATTTCAGAGAGCTTATCTTGATCATCGCGATGAGCAGCATCACGTTTAGCATTATCCTCTGTTTGTTGAGCAATCCGGCGAGCATTTTCGTCTTCTTGTTGCGCAATCCGGCGAGCAGTTTCCTCATCTTGTTGAGCAATCCTGCGATTTGCTGCGTCAAGCTGTTGAAGGATCTCTGCTAGGCCTGTCATAGAAGAGCTTTCATTGCTCTCGTTACGCTTTCGTTTGCCACGCGAGCCAGACAGTTGGCCAAGTCCAAATGGTGTCCCCTTTGGATCTTTCATTGTACACTGAAACAGTAAAAACATGGACATAAGTTGATCATATGTAATTGACACAAGGGCAGTCCATAAATAGTTATTCAGTCAAGCAATCACAAGAATAATCAGTGCAATAGCAAAACCAGTTGATAAGAAACCATAACAGAATAATGCAAAGTGAATATAACAATTTATAAACATTCAACATTCACATAAGAAACTAACTACAACAGAATATTAAACAAAGAAGAATAGATAGCAAAATACCTTAAGAAATATAGCATTCTTTTGACTGATTGTAAGTGTGCGTTGAGTAGAGTGTTCAGAAGAATTGAGTGAAACTTCTGGGCCGTTTGGATCCTCCTCAGACATAACTTCAGCAAGTTCCTTGTCATACGCCTCAGCAACTTCTTTCGCCTTGTAATCAATGAACGTACCGTCTGCCTTGGTGTGCGTCTTCAAAAAAACTTCACCCCAAGACACAGAACAGCTAATTCCTGCTCCTGTAATGATACATAAAGTGTTAGAGTACATATGTGGATTATAAAATCAGAGGAAGTGTAGAGGAATTACCATTTCCTGTTGACGTCTAAGGAATGATTTTTGACCAGAGGTGTGTTTTGCGATGCCTAGACCTCCACGATCAGATCTCCGGCACTCTGAAGCAGTAATACTCTTCTCCTGTGCCTCTGGTGTTTCCCAGTACAAGTTCATTGTCTCCCAAAGTTTAGGCTGGATCCAGTTTGGCCTTCGACGATTCCTCCTAGCCCGGCTAACGATCCCTCTCAATCTTTTCTTCGCAATCTCCACGAAATGCCACTTCACATTTGCCGTAATCGCAAGGTCCCAGTTGTACATCCGCTACAGACAATGGGTATGTTAGTAATGCTTTAGGGTTGTGACTTACATCTTAAATTGAATAGAGGCATTTACATGGAAAGCTTACCGCAAAGGTTCTAAACATGCGTTCTTGGACGGGTATAGGAGTAAACTTCCAGCTGTAGTAAGCTTTATTAAACTTACTACGCAGAATATGACCAATGACATTAGAAAATTCTCCATTATCCCGATCAAACCTTAGACAAAAGTATGAAAAGATGGTTAAAATTTAAATAGAAGGTTAAGAAACAGTTAAATTATGAGTATAAACACACAAATACAACTAATCAAGTAAACACACAAATACTGAGGCAACTATAGGCAGTAATGAATAAGACAAGTATAAAAATAGTGAAGCAAGTGAAAGCACATACCAAATTGACTGCAAGGGTGGGATTGGATGAGGAGACAAACGCATTAACTATTCTCGACCAGGAAGCCGCAGAAGGTCATCCAGCAGCTGGTCGAAGTCTTGATCCTCTGCATTGGGAGCATCATCTGGATTGGGAGCAGCAACATCATCTTCTTCCTCGTCCTCCAATTCCAACCCCATGTTGAAATCTACCTCTTCATCGGTATTGTTCATCTCCTCGTCAGAAGCTTGCAGAGGAGGAGGCTGGTTGACAAGAGGAAGGGGGTGTCTCTGAAGAGGATTTTGAGGCGGATAGCTTATTCTGGACATTGACCCCGAGAGTGTTTGCTCAGAAGAACGTCCCTCCCTCGCACGACTTCTACTAGAACCGGCGACCTCAGACACACCAGCTCGATGAAGAAACAAAAGAGAAATGGAAGATTTGATCGGAAAATCTCTATTTCTCCAAGAATCGCCTTGGAGTCGAGAGAGAATTGAGTTTTAGGGTTTGTGAAGCGAATGAATTGGGATCTGAGAAAGCTGCGTGTGTTACCCCTAAACGACGACGTTTTGTGCATAGGAGGGGGAAATTTTTTTTGGGTCAAATGTTTTGGCGCCTAAGCCCAAATTTTGGCGCGATGGGCCAAAAAATGATTTTGGTTGCGAAACTCAAAATCGATGAATGTCACAAATGTGTCACAAATAAAACATAGGTCACGAAAACGTCGCAATTTGTGACGTATTTGTGACGATTTTGTGACATTCTATAATTCACAACTTCATACCTTAAACCCTAAACAATTAACCCCATAGTTGTGTCGTCTAAAAACCATTCAAATCTCCATTTTATCTAATTGTTAGGTATTAAGAACCATTTCTAGTTATAAATTCAAAATTTCACCAAGGAATCATGATTTTCAAATGTATGAGTGAATACTTATGAAGTTTATGATGAAAGTTTATAAAGCAATGTGAGATGATTGGAAAAAAGAAAACTTGTAAATGATAGAATGTGTTATACCTTCATATCATGTAAGTACTATAATTTAATGATATACATTTATAAGATATGTCTTTTCTAATGAGATAATATGTATAATTCTCCAAATTACTTACAAAAGGTCACAATAACGTCGCAACTTGTGACGTATTTGTGACGATTTTGTGACTCTCTCTATAATTCATAACTTCATACCCTAAACCCTAAACGATTAACCCCATAGTTGTGTCGCCTAAAAACCATTCAAATCTCCATTTTATATAATTGTTAGGTATTAAGAACCATTTCTAGTTATAAATTCAAACTTTCACCAAGGAATCATGATTTTCAAATGTATGAGTGAATACTTATGAAGTTTATGATGAAAGTTTATAAGGCAATGTGAGATGATTGGAAAATAGAAAACTTGTAAATGATATAATGTGTTATACCTTCATATCATGTAAGTACTATAATTGAATGATATACATTTATAAGATATGACTTTTCTAATGAAATATTATGTATAATTCTCCAAATTATTTTCGAAAGGTCACAATAACGTCGCAACTTGTGACATATTTGTGACGATTTTGTGACTTTCTATAATTCACAACTTCATACTGTAACGCCCGTGAACCATTTTTTTGATAAAAATGGAAGGGCTGTCTTTCGACAAACGTGGTGTCTGTCGATCGACAGGGCTCTTAGGGTCTGTCGATCAACATACCTAGTGTCTGTCGATCGACAGGTACCCGAATTTGTCAGTTTTCTGGTTCGATTTAAGTCGTTCAATTGGACCGGGTAGGTTTAGGGAAACCCTAGGACTTCATATTTAAGGCTTTTTGGCCGCATTTGAGCGAACCAAAGTCCCAAAATCAGCAGCAAAGAGTTTTGAGAGGAGATTCTCTTGTTCATGATAGTTTTGTGGATTAGAGTTTCGTTCTTGATCGTTTTGGAGAGGAAATCGTGGGGATTATCGTGGATTTCGTGTCTAACCTCAATACTACCAGATTCTATCCGAAAATCTAAGGTGAGTGCGTGACCATGGCTTCTAGGCCGGTGAATTCGTTAGGGTTGTGTGGTGGTAGGTTATGAATTGATTGATTGAATCTTGTGTGGATTGTTTGAGACTGTGGTTGGTGTTTGGATCGTGTGGATTGTGATTTTCGTGCAGGTTTCGTGTCATCACAGAGGAGGAAATCGATCCGAGAGGATAATGATCGATTTCCCATGAATCTGCGACGGCCTGTCGATCGACAGGACTAGGGTGTGTCGATCGACAGGGCAACACGAGAGCTGTCGATCGACACCTAGAGGTTGTGTCGATCGACAAGTGATCGAGGAGCTGTCGATCGACACCTAGAGGTTGTGTCGCTCGACAGGGTCTTGTGGAGCTGTCGATCGACAGACACCGTGGGTGTGTCGATCGACATGTGTGCAGAGGGGTGTCGATCGACACCTAGTGGTAGTGTCGATCGACAGGCCGCCTGTTTGGGCTGTGGTTGAGCCGTTGTTGTGATTGTGTGATTGTGTGACGCGTGTTTGCCTGAGCGGATCCATCGCGTCTGAGTGCGCATTTGTAGATGGGAGGACCGTCTCACGGGTATTTATGATAATACTCACGCATCTCTTTTTTCCATGTGATGCAGGTAAAGGCAAATTGTGATCTTGGAATCATGGAAACGAAGAGGGAGATGATCTAGGGTCTCGGTTTCGTGCTGTGTGATTTTGTTGTTTTCCATTTCTGTTTTAGAACCTGGTTAAGTTGCTGGTTTTGTGGAATTATGTTGAACTGGTTTGGTTAGTATTTTAATGGAATGGTTTTACTTGGTTTAGTTGTTTTGTTATCCGCTGGTGTCTGTGTATGTTTTGCTTGGTTGTTGAGGATAGCATTTATGGGAATGCTAGTCTGAGATCAAGGGTTTATTATATATATAAAAAAAAATGGGTCGGGTCATTTTAGTTTGGTATCAGAGGCCTTACGGTTTTAGGACGATCTAGAACTGCTAGGATTGAATTTGGTAAAATTGTAATTCTGTGAGTTTGGGGGTTCTAGATCATCTTCCTTCGAGTCTTCAAAGAGATTCCACAGTAAGTGTTGATTATTGTGTGTTGGGTCTTTCTATTTCTTAACTGGTCTGCTTGTGAATGCAGTGAGATGGCTAGGATAGCTAGAGGACGTGGGCGTGGGGGCCGAGGCCGGGGTCGTGGACTCGTTGAGGAGCCAGTCGTGAGAGAGGCTCAGAGTTCCGCGCATGGGCCTGCGGCAGGTCAGCAGTCGGTGCATGATGGTCAGACTGCCAATGTGACTATCAGCATGGGGGCCGGTTTGGGTCCTGTTGGGCCGGTGTGGGTCATGTAGGGGCTGGTTTGGGTCCCGTTGAGGCTGGTGGAGCTGGTGGTGTTGGCGCAGCTGGGGGGTGCGGTCGCGGCCGCAGGTTTAGCCCAGGCTGGAGATGATCGGCTGGCTGATCTGCTGAGACAGTAGTTGGAGCGGTTACCGGGTGCGGTGTCAGTGCATGCTCTAGGGTTGCCAGAAGTGGCAGAAGTGCAGCCGAGGGTTGCGGTTTCTCATGAGGTTCCGTCATATATCCGTATGATGGAGCGGATGCAGAGGATCGGTAGCGGGAGGTGTGAAGCCTGAGGAGGTGTGAAGCCTGAGGAGGCTGATGAGTGGCGGATGAGCTGAACTTTCGCTCAATTAGGTGTCCCGAGGGATACAAGGTTGACTTGGCGGTTCATTATTTGGACGGTGATGCACATCTCTGGTGGAGGAGTGTGGCGGCTAGGTGGGCCGGGACTGCGATGTCGTGGTCAGACTTTGTGACGGAGTTCAACTCCAAGTTCTTTCCTTAGGAGGCGTTGGATCGTTTGGAGGCGAGGTTCTTGGACTTGACTCAGGGCGCGAGGTCTGTGCGTGAGTATGACGTGGAGTTTAACAGACTCCTGGGTTATGCTGGTAGGAGCTTGGAGGATGAGCAGGCTCAGGTTCGGAGGTTCTTACGAGGACTTCGACCAGATTTGCGGACTCGGTGTAGAGGCATCAGGTTCGGGTGTAGAGTGGAGCTGGTAGAGGTGGCTGCACAGATCGAGGAGGATCTGAGGGAGCAGGCTGCAATTGTAGTTCCAGCATTTAGCCTCGGAGGCCTCAGCAGCAGCAGGTGCAGCAGGCGGGTCCTGGCAAAGGCGGCAAGCCTGCGCAAGGACAGAAGAGGAAGTGGGATGGTGCTTCAGGATCGGGTTAGAGTGGCCGAGGCTGTTACGTTTTTGGTAGTCTAGACCACAAGAGGGCGAGTTGCCCGAAGCAGGGTGAGGTTCGAGCGGCTCGAACGTGCTATCAGTGTGGAGAGTCGGGGAACATTAGGCCGAACTGTCCGAAGTTGCAGCCGTTGGCGGTGGCAGTGGTCCAGCCAGTAGCTCAGTATGGGGCGGTGCAACCTTTGGACCAGATCGCGGCGATGGAGCGTCCGCCTGCTATTGCAGCGCCGGGAGAGCCGAGCTCGAGACCGATCACAGGTAACTCTCTAATTCAGACTTTGTAAATCAGTAGTGTAGAATTTCTTGGTGCTTGTTTTAGAGTGTTTGCCTGTGATAGAAAGTTAGGTTGCTTAGCACATGGGAATTGTGTAGGGACCTTGTTTGTAGGTGGGTGTGAGTCCCACATGTTGTTTGATTCTGGAGCATCGAATTGCTTCATTACTCTGGATCATGCTGAGAGAAGTGGTATCCGGAGTGACACTGGTGAGCGGACTGGACCGGTTATGGTTGCTGGAGGAGAATTGCTAGTTACGCATGGCCGGGCTGACTTGGTGATTAGTCCGGTGGAGCTGTACGATGTTATCCTTGGTATGGATTGGTTGAATCGGTACAGAGTCCATCTGGATTGTCACCGGGGTCGAGTGGTATTTGAACGTGAAGGTGGTAGGTTGGTTTATCAGGGAGTGAGACCGACTTCAGGTAGTCTCGTAATCTCACTTGTCCAGGCAGAGGCGATGATTAAGAGAGGTTGCGAGGCTTACCTGGCCACGATTGTAATGCCGGAGGCTGTGGGTCGGGTTGCTGTGAGAGATATTCGGGTCGCTCGGGATTTCGAGGATGTTTTTCAGTCGTTGCAGAGACTACCGCCATCTCGGTCGGATCCTTTCACGATTGACTTAGAGCCCGGAACGACGCCGTTGTCTAAGGCACCCTATCGAATGGCTCCAGCAGAGTTAGCGGAATTGAAGAAGCAGTAAGAGGATTTGTTGGAGAAGGGGTTTATTCGACCCAGTACTTCACCGTGGGGAGCACCGGTGTTGTTCGTGAAGAAGAAAGATGGTAGTTTTTGGTTGTGCATCGATTATCGAGGGCTTAACCGAGTCACTGTGAAGAACAAGTATCCTCTTCCGAGAATTGATGAGTTGTTAGATCAGTTGAGAGGGGCTACTTGGTTCTCCAAGATTGACTTGGCATCTGGTTACCACCAGATTTCGATAGACGAAGCAGATGTTTGGAAGCCGGCTTTCAGGACTCGGTATGGGCATTTTGAGTTTGTGGTGATGCCATTCGGGTTGACGAATGCACCGGCGGCATTTATGAGGTTGATGAACGGAGTTTTCCAGGAGTATCTGGATGAGTTCGTGATAATCTTCATCGATGATATTCTGGTATATTCGAAGAGTCTGGAGGAACATGAGGTTCATTTGAGGCGAGTTCTGGAGAAGTTGCGGGAACATAAGCTGTTTGCGAAGTTGAGTAAGTGCAGTTTCTGGCAGAGAGAGATGGGATTTTTGGGTCACATCGTTTCTGCAGGAGGAGTTTCTGTGGATCCGGCGAAGATTCAGTCTATCCGAGATTGGCCTAGACCGAGGAATGCAACTGAGATCAGGAGTTTTCTTGGGTTGGCAGGCTATTATCGGAGATTCGTCAAGGGTTTTGCGAGTATGGCTCAGTCCATGACGAAGCTGACGGGGAAGGATGTTCCTTTCGTGTGGTCAGCTGATTGTGAGCTGAGTTTCGAGAAGCTAAAGACAATGTTGACTAGTACACCGGTATTGGCATTGCCTGAACCGGGTGAGCCTTATGTGGTGTACACAGATGCTTCGAGAGTTGGTTTGGGTTGTGTGCTGATGCAGCAAGGTAAGGTGATTGCTTAGGCTTCAAGGCAGTTGAGGAAGCATGAGGGCAATTATCCTGTTCATGACTTGGAGCTGGCGGCAGTGATCTTCGCGTTGAAAATCTGGAGGTCTTACTTGTATGGTGGCAGAGTTCAGGTGTTCACTGATCATCATAATCTGAAGTACATTTTTACACAGCAGAATTTAAACGTACGACAGAGGCGATGGTCGGAGTTGTTGGCTGATTACGACCTGGACATTGTCTACCATCCTGGTAAGGCTAACACTGTAGCTGATGCTCTTAGGCAAAGGAGGTATGATTCATCTCAGGAGCGGGATGTGGAGGCTCTTGTGAGTGAGTTGAGTACTTTGAGGTTGTGTGTCACTTCAGAGGAACCGTTGGGTTTAGCGGCAGCGGATCAAGCAGATCTTTTGAGCAGGATCCGAGTAGCTCAGGAGAAGGATCCGGTGTTGTTAGATCTCTCCAAGGCTACTGGTTCCGAATATCAAGTGTCTGCTAACGAGACTATCTTAGTGCATGGACGAGTCTGTGTTCCTAAGGATGAGGACTTGAGGCATGAAATTCTGAGAGAAGCTCATGCGAGTAAGTTTTCGATTCATCCGGGAGCGACTAAAATGTATCGGGATCTGAAACGGTATTATCATTGGGTCGGGATGAAGAAAGATGTGGCATATTGGGTTGCAGCTTGCAATGTGTGTCAGTTGGTGAAGGCTGAGCACCAAGTTTCGAGTGGCTTATTGCAGAGTCTACCCATTCCAGAGTAGAAGTGGGACATGATCACTATGGATTTCGTAGTAGGGTTGCCGGTTTCTCGGACCTATGATGCGATTTGGGTGATTGTGGACCGACTGACTAAGTCCGCACATTTTCTGGCCATTAAGAAGACAGATGGAGCTGAGGTCTTGACTAAGAAGTATGTGAAGGAGATTGTGAGGTTGCATGGTGTGCCAGCTAGTATTGTGTCGGATAGAGATCCGAGGTTTGCTTCTGTGTTCTGGAGAGCTTTTCAGGCTGAGATGGGCACTAAGGTGCACATGAGTACAGCTAATCATCCGCAGACAGATGGACAGTCCGAAAGGATGATTCAGACACTGGAGGATCTGTTTAGGATGTGCGTGCTAGATTGGGGTGGTCATTGGGCGGATCACTTGAGTTTGGTGGAGTTCGCATATAACAACAGTTTTCAGGCGAGTATCGGAATGGCTCCTTTTGAGGCGTTGTATGGGCGGCCATGTCGTATTCCGCTGTGTTTTACCCAAGTGGGGGTGAGGAGTATCTTTGGGGCTGATTTTGTCCAGGAGACGAAGGAGAAGATCCGTGTTGTGAAGCTGAACATGGAAGAAGCTTAGGATCGGCAAAAGAGTTATGCCGATAGGAGAAGGAAAGAGTTGGAGTTTGCAATCGGAGATCGAGTGTATCTCAAGATGGCTATGATGCAGGGTCTGAACAGGTCCATATCTGAGGATAAGCGGAGTACCACTTGTGGAACGAGTGGGACCAGTTGCTTATCGGTTGGAGCTGCCTCCGATTTTGGAGAAATTGCATGATGTGTTTCATGTTTCGAAACGCAGGAGATGCTTGCATGCTTCCGAGGAGGTAGCAGTGACGATTCCTGCGGATCTTCAGCCTAATCTGACTGTTGGGATGAGGCCGGTTAGGATTCTTGAGAGAAGTATCATGGTTCTGTGCCAGAAGAGAGTGCCGTTGTTGAGAGTCTTGTGGGACTGTGACGGTAATCAGGAGGAGACTTGGGAACCAGAAGCAAAGATGAAAACGAAGTTCAAGAAGTGGTTCGAGGAGCAAGCCGAAGAGTGAATTCATTTTTCTTTATGGGTTTCAGTCTCGGTTTTGTGTTGTGATCACCGTGTGTGGTGAGGTTTTTGGTTGTGGATTTTGTATTTTCATTAAAGTTGTAATGATCATGACATTTTCCAGTGAATAAGAAAGTGTTTTTCTTATGTTTTGACTTTGAGAGTCATGTGTTGTGGTTACAGAACCCCGAAATGGAAGTGTTACTGCGGATAAGACTTGCCAGTTTCGGTGAGGAAACTCTAGCGGTTTGTGTGTGTGAGTGGGTGAGAGTCTCAGAATAGAAGTTTTACGGTGGTTAGAACTGCCTAGTTCCGGGGAGACTCTGCAGGGACATCCGAGGTGAGGGATGGTCCGGGTGATCTGTGATGATCACGATTGTGATGGTATTCCGGGAGGAGAATATCATGTGAGACCTTAGGAGGTAGTTCCGGTCAGAGGTGCATTATAGACGTTAGGAATTGATTGCATAGCTCAGAGATGGACATTGGTTCTTTCTTGGAGATGAGTCTCCGACAGATCTTGAGAGATGCGTCTCTCCGGGGGACAATGGGTTCCCTGCATACCGATCGTTCGTCAGGACTGTGAGGACTGAGAGCGTGAGGGTATGGAGATAGTTTGGGAGGTTGCGACCTCTGGCAGATCTTTGCATACCGAGAGCTTGATAGACTGTGTGTCTTAATGGGTTGAGGTGTGGAGATGGTTGAGTATCAAACACCGTCAAGACTGCGCAGACTGAGGTGGGTTGATACTAGACACCTAGAGCTGAGGGGTGACGATCCGAGAGCTAGATGGTGGTTATGAGTTATGAGCTATGGGCAATCAATGTCTGAGACGGGTCTATGTGCATAGGACGAATGTGAGCCTCGAGAGTGTCTGAGAGATGTAATCTCCGGTGTGACTGGCGGGTTGGCCAGGGATAGATTGGTGGGTAGTGTTTGCAGATTCGAGGACGAATCCAGTTTTAGTGGGGGAGAATTGTGACGCCCGTGAACCACTTTTTTGATAAAATGGAGGGGCTATCGATCGACACACGTGGTGTCTATCGATCGACAGGGCTCTTAGGGTCTGTCGATCGACATACCTAGTGTCTCTCGATCGACAGGTACCCGAATTGGTCGGTTTTCTGGTTCGATTTAAGTCGTTCAATTGGACCGGGCCGGTTTGGGGAAACCCTAGGACTTCGTATTTAAGGCTTTTTGGCCGCATTTGAGCGAACCAAAGTCCCAAAATCAGCAGCAAAGAGTTTTGAGACGAGTTTCTCTTGTTCCTGATAGTTTTGTGGATTAGGGTTTCGTTCTTGATCGTTTTGGAGAGGAATTCGTGGGGATTGTCGTGGATTTCGTGTCTAACCTCAATACTACCAGATTCTATCCGAAAATCTAAGGTGAGTGCGTGACCATGGTTTCTAGGCGGGTGGATTCGTTAGGGTTGAGTGGTGGTAGGTTATGAATTGATTGATTGAATCTTGTGTGGATTGTTTGAGACTGTGGTTCGTGTTTGGATTGTGTGGATTGTGATTTTCATGCAGGTTTCGTGTCATCAGAGAGGAGGAAATCGATCCGAGAGGATAATGATCGATTTCCCATGAATCTGCGACGGCCTGTCGATCGACAGCCTAGGGTGTGTCGATCGACAGGGTCACACGAGGCTGTCGA